>OY735225.1:53043595-53046095 GCA_963457665.1 Thysanoteuthis rhombus | reverse complement strand
AGAGCCACCAGGCCTCTGTTACCTACCCCCAACCTACCACCTACATACCCAAAAAAAACCAATTCCCCCACCAAACACAGATTTAACACTAGACACACAGACACAGGCTACCCAACAAGAATCACCAATACTGACAAAAACATCATCCATACCCACACGAACAATGATAGAAATAGACACACGCATACGAACAAACAAAACAAAAACACCTACACTGGCACTAACAATACTAACACCTATAACAGACACACACATATGAACAAACATAACAGAAACACCTACACAAATACTAATATTACTGACACCAATATTGTGAACAGACACAGCTATATGAACAAACACAACTACAAAAACCAGCATACAGATAATAGAAACAAGAACACCAGACTCCATAAGGGCCTCAGACCTACTACCCCTCATACCCTGCAAAAGGAAAGCCCTAAGAGTAGCATCCTCCCTCAACCCATCACATTGACCCTTGGAAAGCATCCTGAAGACCCAAGCAAACACCCTGACCAGCAGGTAACCCCTACATCAACTTACACACACACTCTACCAAAAAATGAGGGAAGCCCCCTACCACTAAATATGGAAGGGGAGTTAGAAAACCTGATTCCAACACTAGTAAGCAGTTTAGAAAACTTACTAAAACACTACTACACACCATCAAAATACTAAACTGAACAACCCTCACCACACAGAACACTAATACACACAATTCCTACCATTAATATCCTCACACCCACATCTTAGAAACATTCAATAATGGAAGCTTCAAAGTCACCTAGACCCATAGAAAAAACTTCACCTTAGCCTGTTATAACCCTTGTTCAACTCATACCCAAAACATTTTCAGTAACTTTTAAGGTTGATACCTATGTAGCTCCATAACCCCACCACCCCTCCTACACTACCCCAAACATACCAGAAAATCCACCTCTACAACACTACCCCCTACCTTGACACACTCTGCCCTCCCCAAGGCAAACTGCTGCTGCTTTACCAAAATCCCAATACCTGCTGGTCATTCTTACATTCAGCAGGAGGCATCTAGTAGCCCTGACAACAAAACTTACCCACAATGCATAGTCCCTGGCAGTGGACTCTGGTTCAACATGGTACATTTTAATCCACACTCACACAACATGCACCACTGATGATGGGAGAAATCCCGAAACATGTATGGACTATTCACATATAAGGATTAATAAACCTTACCACCAAAAACTTCACTCCCGAGTCTGTCTCACTCTCTAAAGTACACATTATATATATATACATATATACATAGATATATATATATACACATATATATATATACACATATACATATACATACATATACATACATATATATATACATATATGTACATATACATATATACATATGTATACATATATATCCATATACATATATACGCATATATTTATATACAAATATACATATACATCTATATATACATATATACATACAATATGTATACATATATATATATACATATATATATACATAAATACATATATATATGTACACATATATAAACGTATACATGTATATATACTTATATAAATATACGTATATGAATACATATATGTATAACTATATATATATACATATGTACATACAGATATATATATACATATATATATATATACATATAAATATGTATATATGTGCATATTACCATATATAAATATACATATATATATGTATACATGCGTATCCATATACATACATATACATATATACATATATATACATACATGTACATACGTATATACATTTATATACAAACGTATATAAAGATATACATATATATGATCATACATATGTACATATATATATATACATATATTTGTACATATATATGTACATATATATATACATATATACATAGTTATATACATATATATATATATACATATATAAACATTTATATGTATACATATACATATATATATACATATTCATATATATATATACATATATATATGTACACATATATATACATATATATATATACGTATACATACATATATATTTATATATACATAATCCTATACATATAAATATATATATACACATGAACATATACATATACCTATATATATATGTATATATATACATATATATATATACATATACATATATATACATATATACATAAATATATACGTATAATCATATATACATATACATATATATATATATATATATATATGACCATATATATAGATATGCATATACATATATGTACACGTACATATAAGTATATGTATGCAGATACGTATATGAATATATAATTGTACGTATATATATATACATATACGTTTATATATACATACATTAAGGTATATATATATATATATATACTTATATACTCATACGTATATATACAGTTACTTATGTGTACATATATTTAACATATACGTATATACGTATATTTACATATACATATACATATATATATGTATACATATATGTATATATATCTACATA
>OY735225.1:52951095-53033595 GCA_963457665.1 Thysanoteuthis rhombus | reverse complement strand
TGATCAACCTAATACTTGTAAAACCTTAAATATCCAAGATGATATGAATGCTAAAAGGTTTCAGAATGATTTCTTCACAATAGGCTCACGAAGAAGTAAACAGCAACAGCCTATCAAGATAGAACTTTTACTTTTCTGTCTAATGCTTTAACCACTGAGCATTAGACTGAATGTTTGGTCTTTCTTGTGCATTAACTGAAATAATAGTTTTATGATGGATCTATTTCTCTTTTGAGGACCTGAAACCTGCTAATCTGTTGATTAGTTCATGTGGACACTTGAAAATTGCAGATTTTGGTTTGGCTCGGGTTTACCAAAATGTTGGAGATCGCCAGTACAGCCATCAAGTAGCCACCAGGTAAGCAGCCTCAGGAAAAACACATTTTACTCAGTAATCCGCCAATTTTACAAATCTGTTCAACAAGGATCAGCAATGTAAATTCTCCATAGGTCCAAATTTTCTATCTGATGTTTAGTAAAGATTTTATTGGTCTTAATTCTATATTCCAGATGGTATCGAGCTCCAGAACTTCTCTATGGTGCAAGGAAATATGATGAAGGAGTAGATATTTGGTGAGTTGTTCATTGGGTATTACACTCGATTATGAACCAAAAGGTTTTAGGTTGAGTTCTATAGTTGTATGAACAAAAGGCTCAAAGAATAAAATGTTTGCTGGCGGAAAAAATAATTTCAGAAGCCTATTTACTTGACCTTATCTCCTTTACATAGATTACATTGAACAATAAATGGCGTTATAGTGTACTAGTAGTGGTACTCAAGTAAAAACTTACCTAATTTTACTCCCATTAGACAATCTGAAAATTATTTTAAATGAGGCTTGTGAGTTTATTGGTCTAGGTGAAATCTGAAATTTTCTCAAAAACAGTTGATTGCCTCGCCCCTGAAGATCACTGAGAAGCACCCTCCTTCCACCATGGAAATGTCAATTCAAAGCTGTCATTTTATAAAAAGGTTCTCAAACAGAAAAAAGTTTTCATTGTAGATTTTTCAAACGAATTTGGTAGAAATTTATAATATAAAACCATTACTGACTTTAGACTCAACTCTGAGGTGAAAGGTCTATTTTGGTGTCTGCTTTTGGGTAATTTTCACCTCTCAGACCCCACCCCATTTGGTACTGATCAGGCAAAACATTAGTTAACTTCAATGAATAGATAAAGGAAAAGTTTCAAATAGAAGCCTAATGTTAACTTTATATTTTCAATGTTCAAAAGAAATACTTTGAATAATTAGATAAACTTTGTTCAGTTTTATAGATGAACAGTCCTGTTTTCAAATCTTTCTGATCATGAGGATACCCTTAACAAAACATGCTTATTGAAAATCACATTTTTGTAAACACAAAAACAATGTCTTCCACAGATGTATTTGTATGATTGTATCTACTTATGTATGGTGTGCGTTACACTTAATACAATCCTCTAAAACACATTGCTTCTATTGTTATAAATTACCCAATCACCGATGGATCCCTTAATGATTTTGTTGGTATGAGAGAGCGCTATTCAATCATGACTATGACGAACAGGACAGTTTCTCCAACCAGTATTTAGCCATATTTGTAACCCCCCCCCTTTAAAAAAAACCCAAAAAACAAACAATCAAAGCAGTGCAAAATTCAAGAGTTACAATGAAAAACTGCACAGAAATCTGGCAAGGAAAGTATTTTCATTTGTATTTTTCTGAGTTCTACAAGTACATATAGTCAGCCTTCAATTTTCCAGATGTAAGGGAATTATTTGCACATGGCAGTTTAACTGAAAGCAATGGTAGATATGCCATTCTATCCTACATCACTTAAATGGATGTTACAGTTGATCCCAAGTAACTGTATTTGTCTGTTTTAAAATTTGATGTCAGCATTATCGACACACAGTCTCATTTAAGCAATTCCGATCTGGAAAATTTAATTTATGACATTTGCTCAATAGTAATACTTCAGTATCAGTCATTCAAATAGAATTATTTATCATTTTTCAATCATTGGATTCAAAACATATTAGAGAAAAATAGGGATAGTTACTTGAAAGAACACAAAACAAAATCCATTTCTCATCATCATTTTCTTGATTATTTTTCTATAAATTTTGTATTTTTCATCTTTGTAGGGCTGTTGGTTGTATTTTTGGTGAACTCTTGAACAATTCTCCACTTTTTCCTGTTAGTATTGCTATTTTTTTTTATTGCCATTATTTGTCTTTCTAGCATTGAGAGGACTTCCTCCCCTATTAATAACAGAAAAAAAAAAAAAAAAAAAAAAATAGATAATTTTTCACTCACGAGTATTCTGCATTTCTTTCAAGGATGAAAACAAAGCGTAAAAATAATCAACCCAATAAACATGGCTTTTGTTTGTTCACTGGCATCAGTGAAATATATAGGAATAAATTTGACTGTAAAGCAAGTTTTTTTTGTTTCTCCGGTGAAAGACGGGAAATGAGGTAAAATCTTAATATACTCAAAGAATTATAAAGTATAACTACTAACTTAATAACACCTTTTATTTATTACTATAAATCTATGTATACAGGCAGTATTAACGACAAATATTAATTTATTTGAACCAACAAGTTTTTTTTAACATTCTAATGAGAGTTTCTTTTATTGTAGGGAGAAAATGATATTGAACAATTGTGCTGTGTACTGCGTGCTCTTGGTACTCCAACGGAGAAATCATGGCCAGTAGGTTAATGACATCAATATTTTACCACAGAAACCTTTATGCAACATAATATCAGTTTCTATAAAAATAAAAACTTCAACTTTTCAGACCTCATCTCTAAGTGGGAGCAAGCAAATTATTTGATTTAACATTGATGAGCTATCTTGTGATAAATCTTTGTCTTGGGTCTTATTGGTATTGAATTGAATAGAGATTCAAGACAATTAGTTGATGGTGATGGAGACAGTGAGAGCAATGATTGTCCTATTGCAGCGATGAGATATTTTGCTGATATATTATAAAAAAATAGATCAATGTTAAATACTTGGGCTTTGGCCAAGTCAAAGAAATTAAATTCTGAATTAAGTTCAAATCAGACCAAATGAGTTAAAATAAGTTGGATATACAAATATGTCTGCACTTTTAGCTTAGTAGATAAACCATTGACAAGTTTCTCATTTCTGGCAAAGGAAATCCCCAAATTTATACATGGCCCAAATTGCTTGGGGGAATTTCTACAATCTAATTCTTTTCTGGTGCTTGAGCACCGAGGCATCAGTCATGGAATATGAGCCATTTTTTTTTCAAGCTTCATAGAATAGAAGTAATACACATTGTAAGTTCATCACTAACTGATGAAGAAAAGACAGTTTTTCTGCTGTTTATGATTGTTCAGCTTTCATCAGGTATGTCATAAGATGGAAATCTAAAATAATTTGTAGCTCAGAAAGAAGTGAAAGGATGTTGAATTAATGAATGAAAATCAGAAATAAGTCTTGCACAGGACTATGATTTAATATTATTGGTTCCAGAGACCATCATACTGTTCATTGCAATAGGATAAGTTTTTTAGCAGTCACTTATTAATTCTTGCCACAGCAAATATTTGAAACCTAAAATAATAAAATCTCTAATACTTAGAAAGTCTACTGTCTGCATAAATGAATGTCAACAATAATGAGAATAATAGTATGGATGAAAATAACTATAATATTTAAATTTTCAGGGCATGAGTGAGTTGCCAGATTATAAAAAGATCACATTTCCAGAGAATCCTCCAATTCCTTTTGAAGAACTTGTTCCAGATGCTTCTTTTCATGCACTAGATCTTTTGGAGAAGTTCCTGGTTTATCCATCCAAGGAAAGAATTGCAGCAAAGGAGGTAAGCATAGGCCGATCTGTGTGACCCTTCATTAACAACAACAAAGTAATCTGACAAGCATTGGTAGAACATGAATTTCTATGAGTAACAATTGCAAAAAAGTCAAGTGAACTTCAATTAATTTAATGCATTTAGGGAATTTGAGCATCACTGGATTCTGGAATGAGTCTAGGTAGTTAATCAACTGCTTCTAGAATCATGACAAAGTTTTAAATGGAAGCAAAATGTACAAAAATCTCCCAAAACTGAGGGATGGCTAACTAATCTTGGAGGATTTCAAGAGCCCTCAGCATTTTGTTTGGTCTGAACAGAATTGGCAAAGCCAAGAACTGCATAAATTTCGTTTTTCAGAATCTATATTCGGTTAATGCAGAAGCTCTTAGCAACATCTTTTGCACTATGTTAGGGAAAGCTTAGAAGTGACTTTGAAGTTTACCTAGCAATTAATTATAGAACATCATTCATAAGACATAAAATTAAAATGGATTTATGGGAATCCAAAATGAGGAAAATGATGTCTGGAATTTGAAAGAAATTCAAACAATCTGTTCCATAGTATGTATATATATATATATATATATTATATATAAAAAGAAATGAAAAAAGAACTGTATGGATTTTGTCTTTCAGGCCTTACTCCATCTGTATTTCTTCAGCATGCCATTACCATCTCATCACTCTGATCTACCCGTCCCCAAAAGAAGCAGACAGATGAGGCGCCGACAGCAAGCTCATGATTACAATCCTGACATTTCACTAGAAAAGTCACTTCTCCTCCCAGAAAGTCTAACTCCTCATGTGGTTTGATTGACTTCAATGCTCCATACCATCTCTCAATGCCTTCAATTTTTAGGCCATTAACTTGCAATAGATTTTCCATAATATGGCAGATATTGTATCAGTGTGTATAAAAAATGTAAAAAAAAGTATTTCATCCAAGTTAAATTTGTATTTAAATAAACTGATGTTACCAGATATAATGTATCATTTGGAAATTGTGTCTCAAATACCAGTTATGTTTATGTAGAACCAAGGTAAGGAATAAATGAGAATACTACAGTAAACCCTAGTTCTGAAAATACAATGATATGTGCATTCTAATGGTACATTTGTTTTTATATTCTCTCAAGACTATTGTTTATGCTGTTGCTGCACACTAATTTCAAGGATTTTAGTGTATTATTTTGAAAAACAAAATTAGTCAACCCTCAAAATAATACAATGTAAAGTAAGGTAGAAATCTGAAAAGAAATGCAAAATAAAAAATCATTTAATGATAATCTTGAAATAATAAAGAAGATGGAACAAAGTGTAAAAGTAGAAGTGCATTAATTTTATTTGCACAAATGAAAGCAGTTAACATTAGCAAACACCAGCTGAGTACCTCTGAGGAAACAATGCAAAACAAAGGCCTCAACTATGCACCAACCATCAAACGAGTTCCATACTTGAATATGTTTTGCTCAATGAAGGAGGCAGCCTTGAAAATCCTTAAGACAGAGATTGAAAGTGAGACAGGCATTGGAGAAAGCCAGGCCACAAAACGAACATCACAAGAGGAAAGAAAAGCTATCAAAATCTTGCAGATTTGGTTTTCCAGTTTTTTTCCTAATATTCATATTAGTCATCTATGATTGTACAGCAGACAAAAGCAATACAATTATTTTCCATTGCCTTTTTGGAGGTTTTTCTTTTTGACAATAACTTCAATCCAGTATACAACTATTGAGTGATATGTTTTATATTTGCTTCTAAATAGTTGTGAGAGAATCAGTGTATGCAGGTATATCTTGATTAGTGCGGTTAATTTGTTCGAAAATTTTCTATATTATTCAATGTCTCATAATCCCCCCCCCCTGGTTATACCAAGTTACATTAATTTGTTCAGTAATGACTGTACCATATCAAAACCCACACTATTCAAGGTATTGTTGTCTGTGGATATCAATTTGGATTGTTTCTCTTGGGGAAAATCAACAAAATACATCACCATCGTGTATAGTATTATGCTTTTTTTCAAGGGGGGGGGGGAGGTTCAAAATTTTTCTGGAAAGGAAACAGAAGATTATGAAATTCACAATCCTTTCAAAAGTGATGCGACAAATTTGAATGTGTGTTTCATCCACCTTTTTCAATGTGACAGAGTAATTCATGAAATAACTGCAAGCCAAAACAACAAGCGAAAGAAAATCATAAATCAATCATTTCAAGATTGACCTAATTGTGGATGATCAGAAGAACTAAAGAAAAAATTGGGTAAATAAGAAATATAAATGCCAACAATTTTTCAGGACAATTTTGACTGAAACTGAACAATAAAACATACCCATGGCTAATTATGTTTTAATATCTAAATCAAAATTTCTACAAAAAACAGCCTACATGTGTATCCAATTTGCATCCCAAATGAAAAAAAAATCTTGTGTCAAGAGGGAGTGGGGAAAGTCAAAAATGTTCATCTTCCTCCTAGTAACCATAAACAGAAGATAAAGATAAATGTTCAGTTGAACAATAACAAAAAAGATTCAAGAACATCAGTTACAAATGGCTAAAACAGGGATTTTTATGTACTAAGGAAAAATGAGAGAAATATTTTTATATAAGATTCCCAGTCATAAATCAGTTGCAAGTTTGTATTCATATTGACCAAACAATGACAATTTTTCAAGGGGAAATTTTTTTTCAACAAATACTGCTCTTAAATTATTTTTGACTTTTTAAAAAATTAGTTAAGGGATTGATTACAAAAATCTATCCAATCATTGTTTTCAAGTCAACTGAAAATGGTAGCTGTGTAAGTTCTGAAATTTCGACTTCTGTGAACTAGGAGAAATGATTGGATGTTTGACTAGATTAGAAAAACTCAATACTGATGCCATCAAAATTCAACATCTATCTAAGAAATAGATGAAACAATGAAAATAAAAAAACAACTATTATTCAAGAATTTATGGAAATTTAAAATTTGATTGTAATAATTTTTCCATTTCAATATGAATATTTCAAAAGTTGAGAATTCTTTCAGCAAGCTGTTGAAAACTGCACAACTTTGATTGAGCAATTAATATTTCAAGTACAGCAAAGAGAAAATTTTTTCCAAATTTATGAATTCTTTTTGAAAGCTGTTGGAATGTGCCAAACTCAGATTGATCAAAAGTGGTGAATGTTCTTATGTTCTCTAACAACAGAAATAAAAAATCAAATAAGCATCTCGAATTGACATGAATTAGTTTCATTTTCCATACTATGGTTTTGAAATATTATTAAATGTTTATTTTCTCCAATTTAAAATCAGTTTTGCTAAATCAACCAAATGTTGAATGTATCGATCACTTTACAAAATAAACCTATCACCCATCAGATATCGTATTATATTCTCGATTCGTATTGGGTATATAAATAAATGAATAAATAAATGTATAAAAAAAACATGCTCTTCAGAAGAGCACAACAGTGTGAAACTGAGTTTCTGTTTCTATTCTAATAATTCTCTTTTCCACAAAGGTAAATAAATGAAATCAACTTCCCTGCTATTTGAAGTTTATTTTTGAAAATTCTTTAAAAGGGTAATTTTGAATTTTTATATATGCAGAAAGAGAAATGAGGAGTTTTATTTTTATGTAAATTGAATAGGACACATGAGAAATGAATTTGTTTTTTTATTAAATGTAGCATTGTTTTTTCTAGAATTTTCTTTCATCTCAAATCTTTTATTTTTTTATTGTCACAACTTCCAACAGTCAATCTATAGCAGTGAATGAACAGTGCAGTTCATGAATAAAGAACATAGAATAAACTCTTGGCAAGTTGAACTTGTATCCTTCTCACCTCAGGAAGCTACCTATCTATGGAACTGCTCTATCATCTGAACTACAATGGCAGATGATAAAAAACCCTTAGTCTCATCCTTCCCTGATTGTATTTTTACAGACATTACTTGTACTAGTAGTGGTAGTAATATAAGCTAGGTTTATTTTTTATTAGTTCGTAAACCATAATTAATTTGTGACTAGTATTTTTTCATCTTCAAATTTTTAATTACTTTTTATTCCTTATTTCCAATCTTTGCTGTTCACTCGCAGCTGTCAATTGAGGATTTGATAAAGTTGCAGAGAAAGAAAAATAGAGATGAAGGGAAATATATGAGCCAAAAATTGAATGATATACCCGAAAACTTTCATTGATTGAATCTAATCCATAAACATTCATTTTAACAAAACATGGAACAAGAAAATTAAAACTTTTAATTGTAAAATACAGTTGTTCAGCTGTGCTTGTTTATGTTTCTTGATATATTTTACTGACGTGATTTACATCTTAAAAAAATAAAATATTTCAGAAAATATTAGTTTCATTAACTGTAATGATTCAGATTGAATCAAGTAAATTTCCAATGTTTTGTGCAGAGATAGGTTTGAAAACTTATACATCAAATACCATCAACAGTGATATAGTGAAACAAATTGACTTTTTTCAAAGTGAAAAAATTATCATCACTTCAGTCCTAAACAACATAACAAGACTTTTGTAAAATACTGTATAACCTATACATTTTAAAGTAAAAACTCTAAACAGAACAATATTTTATACGTTAGCTCATTGTTTTTTTCTTCTTCTGATTTCTATATTTACATTTACCAAATAAGCAGACTGAATCAGTGTTTATGAAGGATAGACATCAAAATCAATATTAGTTATCCATTAACAATGTGGATATATGCAAATCCCAATTGGCTGAGTTACTTATGTGAGGGTTTAATACTGCAATGGAAGACATTTTTGAAGATAATGATCATGATATCAGACACAACAGCTACTAGGTAGTTGCAACATTAAATCTGAATATGAAAAAAACTCAGATATTTAAGATATTACAGTGTATTGAATACAGTTGTTAAAAGTTATGTCTAATTTCTATAACCAAAAGAGGCATTTTATGAAAATTCAAAATAACCAAGTATATTATTAGATAAATAAAATGCATGTGTAATACTCAGTTGGGAGCATGAAAGGAATTGATAGCATTTCTCCTTTCTACTGTTGCCTATCATTTAAAGAAAAAAAAAAAGGTAGCATCCTAATAGGAAGTAGATAAGTGTAAACCACATTGCTTAGTTCCTACCAATAATATTAGTAGGCTACATGCAGCCTATGATTTAACTACCATAAATAGATGAAGAACATTTCTTTTTGATATTGCAAGTATCAGTGTATTGACAATACTAGTATAGAATACAAAAGAAAATTAAAGAAAAAAAAAGGTAAATGTTTATCAGACAGATTTTTACATTATCAGAATAAAATCTCTTGGGAAAATAAACCCAAATACGAGTGAAATAACCAATTGCTTAGTCAAGAGAGAAATTTCAAATTTGTTTTTACTACAAAAATCTGTATATATTTAATGCATATATCAAGTTTGTTCATTTTATTACTTTATGGAAATACTAGACCTACCAACTAAAGGTATTGTATCTGATGAAATGGTAACAGTTTTATTAACACAAAAGTTGATGTTTTCAGATCCAGGAAAACAGTAATTCTCAAATATTTTTTCCATTTTTATCAACTAAATATGGTTGAAGATAGAATTTAAAGTGTCAATTAAAAAAGATTGCAACTGCTATTAAATCTAACTCTTAAAAGCAAATCAACTATTTTTTCAAATCTGGCTATAGATTTTTTTAAGATTTTGCACTTGGATTTACAAATTATTCTTATTAAGACACTCGAGAATCACCATCATGTGAATTAATGATTTTACAAACAAATTTCCTCTTCACAAAAGCCATATCTTTATAAGTATTGGAAAACTGAACTTTCAGGTAGACCAAGTTTCATTAACAAATAAAATCATGTTCAACTCACAATTTCAATTTTAGTAGAAATGTAATTTTGGACTATATACATAAAATTTTCTGATTTTGCTTCAATTTTTGAAAAATATAATTTAAGAAAAATTGTTCTTCAATGAAAACTAAATAAAATATAGAAAAAATCAAATAAATGGATGGACTGAGAGATTGAATAATTGAGTTGATAAAAGACTCAATAGATCTGTGGCAGATGTCAATGGTCAAGTGTTGGCATAGAAATTGCTTCAGTCTGTTTTCATATGGAGAGTGGACAAGGCTTCCTCTTGACTTCGACCTCTGTGCACAACCTGAAATGAATACAGCACAGTAAAATACATGCATTTTAAGGTTATAAACAAGGAATCATTAATTTATTGTAGTTAGTTTTTTGTTTGAGATCTCTTAATTCTGGAAAATAATTCTTAGCATGAAGTTCAAGAGTGTACTTTTCTCACGATGATTAAAAGCGATGGTTTGAGAAAGAGTAATAATGAAATGTAAACACCACAATATTGAATTGATACATATGGTGGATTCTAAAAGTTTTCAGCCTCTTTTGATAAAAGGCTTCTATTCATATAAATTCATAGCATCATGATTTGGATTGGATTCAAAAATCATTTCAATACTTATTAATATCCCTTTTGCACAATAGACAAATGTAATAAATATAAACTTGAACAGTCTTGTTTCAGATTAATAAAAAATATTTATGTATCATTTGTCAATCTGTTTCTATTCATAAACAGGAAGTAAAAGGATTAGTCAACAAGCCAAAAAGTGCATTTATTGTATTTGATGCCATATAAGACCCCATCCCTTATTCCAAGAAGGAATATCAAGGAAAAACATGCACTTCCCTGAATTCCTCTTCTTTTCCTGCTGTTTATTTTTTTTTGTTTTCAACCCCTCCAATTTCTGGCCAATAATGCTTATGAGTATCTTTCGAGGTATATATTTTCTTGAGGGAGGGTCTTATATGCAGTCAAAAATGGTAATTTTAAAAATCTACTATTTTTTTTTCATCCAAAAAGGTAACATAGAAAAAAAATTAACCCCCCCCCCAAATAAGACATACAAATGGAATGTTATTTTTTTAATGTGAGGAATTGAAAAGGTAGGTTGCTTCCATTTCCTTAAGAGTAGTTATTTTATTATCTATTGATACTAATGATTTTTTAGGCCAAGTCACATTTAGACAGAACCCAGTAAGAACTAAAGTTAGTATGACAAACATGCTAATCACCAACATCAAATACTTTCTAGCAGATGAAATGCCCTTAAAATTGATTGTTTGAGCCAGAAATATGAACAAGAGAAATAATATTTTCCAACACAGAAATTTATTAGATTCAAAGAGGCGGGAAGGGGGATCCAGGGTGATATTGATTCTGTTAGCCATATATATACATGCCCTTGAGAACTTGCTCTGTTCCATCACAAGTTATCTTAACCATAATCTTATCATTGGCCTAGCCTGATGTTAGACTGAGAGAGTGATTGAGGAGATGATAGATCCACTACCTATCCTGGTCAAATCAAATTATATATATATATATATATATATATATATATATATATATATACACACACACACACACACACATGCGCACACACATTGGGGAAAGAAGGTTATACATTTTCCATATTTAGAATTATGTATGTTTTTACACTTAAACATTTACCCTCTGATTAAAGCTCATGCCTTTAGTTCTCCAACTGGAGAGATTGAACTGTTTTTGCATCCACAGGTACATAGAGACTTAACAGGTATATATTACAAAACAGACACCCAGGAAATAATCTAGAGTCACTTCACCTTAATAGTTAGATGATAAAACATGCATCAAGGACAAGAGAAAGTAACTTGTGGAAATTCTTTTTTCAAGAGATAAACCACAAACAAACCCAAATGGAGTGAAGGAGATGATTATATAATAACAAGGCACAGTACTGGTTGACTTGTGATAATCAACACAGGAATGTTAGGAATGTTATTGAAATAGAAAAGCAAACATGATTGAAAAATTGTTCAAAACATAAGAAAAGAGTACCTAACAAAGACAAGGATTTGACTTACTTTTTTTGGAAATGATTAATGAAGTTAAAAGAAGAAAAAAAAAAGAAAGAGAAGACATTAGTGATTCAAAAATATCTTATTGGGAAAACAGTTATAACAATGCATTTTTATCAGTAAATTGAATCAACTACATATTTTTATTTATTGAAATAAAACTTTGAAAATTCTGAAGCCAGCAATTAAAAAAATGAAAAATGAATAAAGTTAATTTAATGATTGGTCAGAACAAAAAACTTAATTCTTTATACTGGAGGACTTCGAGCTGTCAACAGAGGCCAGAAGATCGCAACGGGTTGAAGAACCAACAATAGCTGAGAAGAATGATCTCTCATTCCATAGTATGGATGTCAAAATGGATATAATTACCTTTTTAACAAATTGTTTGTTGTCCACACCACAGCGTATCAAGGTTTTACAAAAGAAAGTTAACTTTCAAAGGCTAATGCCATTACTCTGAGGAAAATAGAAATGTAATCTTACATTGGGAAAAAAACATATGAAAGTACATTTCTATAGATAATAATGTACGAAAAATATATTTTCATGAAGTGAGTCAAGTTGAAGTGAAGACAACTTTTTTTCTTTAATCAGAATTTTGAAACGAGGTGTTGTGACTATTATGTATTGATTCTCACAGACCAGTTTCCTCGTCAGTCAGTTACCAAATTGTTTGAATGGTATCAAAAGGAATTTTAGGATTTACAGTAATTAATCTGAACTGACAACAGACTAGGAAACTGATCCAAAAGGATCAATGTATAATGAATTAAACACAGTTTGTAAAACAGCCAATCAAGTCCTCCTTACATGTTGAATTATGGACTGACTTGTTGATAAAAATCTATCAAAATTCATAATGTAATATTTTTCATATTAGTATAATTCAACAATAAAATTTTTGAAATAAGTAACAGGAGCTGGATGACAAATGAAGAGAATTTCAATTAATTTATGAGAAATTGAAAAAATTCTAAAAATGAAAGTATTTTGCTTCAAAACATTTTTCAGATACAAGTTGATATAAAGAAATATTTAGAGAAATAGGTTAAAAGGAAGCTGAAAGCACTCAAAAGTGACATGGGCTAAATTGTATAGGATTGTTTAAAAAGAGGAAAACAAAAAAAGAGTTTTTACTCACAGCTGGTTTTTCCCGATGAGTATTCACAGCTTCAATATTGAGTGATACGAATTCAACTCTACATCCATACGCTACTGGAGTCAGCTTGATTACAGTGTGAAGTGGTACTTTCAGATAGGCTAGATCCTCTGCAAAAAGAAAGGGAAAGAAGAAACAACCTTGAAAACTAGCAGGAGAAAAATGGCCAACTGAATAATGATGATTTGACACAGGAAATTGCATATAGTTATATAAATTCTCAAGATTTGGGCTGCTTTTAGAAGTTTTCTTTTAATGAACTGAATACCTACATCTGTAGGAATCATGTGAAATTAGATATCATTTCTTTTTGCAAATACAAGTTAAAAATTTGTTTTTAATTAGAATTAGTAGTCAATAGTTCAGAGAACAAAATCTATCTTTTCTGCTATGGCAAGAGGAGAATGTGAAAAGAAACCAATTTGAGAACCTTACAAATACATGAACAGATGAGCTTCCATGGCCAAATCAATTAGAAGTTATATAATAATATATTTACAAGAGAATGAATGATAATAGAAAGGGGGTGGTATTTAGCTATAAACCTGAATTTTTCTAGCACCTCTAAACCAAACATGATGAAACTTTCAGTTCACTAAGTCCACATATCTATTCAACTTGGATATTGGAAATTTAACAATATTTATTAAGAATAATAAAACCTAAAATGATTGGATGCTTGTTTTCTCAACTTACAAAACAAAAGTCGAAGAAAGAGAATATTCCTTCTTTCTACAACATAGACTGATTGCAGTCAGCTAAGGAAGTGAGAAACTTGCCAGACATGGAATTGATAAAAATTAAGGCAGCTACCACCCTAATAGGAATGAATGAAAGAAAATTTAAGTAGATTATTCTTTAATCAAGGACTAAGTTTTTGAATTATAACCATTACCAACACATTTGTAGCATAATGATGATTAGTGACTATCCAAAGAATTACCTGGAACTCAGCAAAGTCAAAGAGTGTAACATCCTGAAATATTTCATTCTATTGAAGTTCTATGGTTGCCTCTTACAAACCTATACATGTAACCAATAATCTACATCCACACAGTTAATTACTATATAAGCTAAAACACTAACAAATATGTAAATGGTTAGTGTTGCAAGGGATGTATGTGTACAAAATGGTCAAAAGAGTAAGTTAAGTGAAAAATAGAACCATTACAATGATTTCAATTTTAGGTAATAGTCATGAACATTATTCCACACCAATACTTTAGAAGAAGCAGGAATCTAAAGTTTACCAATATGTGCCTGACTAGGGTTCATGTCAGGAAACTTTGAAGGGCAGCTCGGATGATAGAATAATTCTTGATACAGAGTATTTGGAAAAATACCCTTCATTTTTTTAAATTCTTAGATGAAGCAATTGTTTGGTTTAGTAGCCAAAAAGATTACATTTATCATACAAAATTTTAGATAAACATGTTTCAAACTCAAAATACCATTGTTTTACTATAATTTTCAAGTCATTATTTTCAAACATGAAAATAAGTGACAAATAGAAAATGTGAAAATTAATATTTGATGAACAAAGAAAAAATATGCAAAACAAGACAATTTGTTCTCAAACTTAAAATTAACCAAAATTAAGTTATTTATTTAATTCAGAACTCATTATTTAACATATATCCTAGGCTATTGTTAAATATTTAGAAACGTTTTTTCAAGGAAAACTACTGATTTTTAACCTATTACTTTCAGTTTTCCTGGGGTAATTTTGTATACACTAGTCAGCAATATACATCAAAATAAAATAAAAATTGAGGTCACTGAATGATTTATTGAATTTCATAAAAGAAAATATTTTCAAGAACCAGAGCAAAAAATGTAGACAGAATTAGGTTGTGGAGCAAACATAGTATAAATTGAACAGGTGATAAAAAAATATTTTTTGCAAGAAAGTAACAAACAGAAACAATGAAATTTTGAAAATGTTAATACATAATAGAGCATAGAAAACAATTTGTAGACAAATTACAAAGGAAAATTAGATTAAAAATTTTGAAGATTAGTTTGTGTCATGAGTAAAGGAACAATACCACTGCCCAAATTGCCACAAAGGTTTAATATGATTATTGATCAGCCATTTTTCTCTACTTAATTTTTGATATTTTGTTAACATGAATTTTAGAATACTTAATTCATAGTTACCTTTATGAGAATTTATTTTGTGTGTTTCTACACCTTTAAGGCGGCATGCTTGGATTGTATAGTCTTATTCAAAGCAAACATCTAGCTTTAGACATAGAAATTGGCCAAAAAACATTGCGCTAAACTTTAAAATGCATGAACTAATAACTATTGGAGAGATTAAAGAACCAAAAGTAATAAGTTATAATTATATAAGAATAATGTAAATTTGAAATAATTTACAGTTAAGAATTCAGTTTTATTTGACTAAGTTACAACTTAGAACAAATGGGATTTTTTTCTAAAATGTCAATAATTGCGTGGGGAATAAAATTATGCATCTTTTGTGCATGTGCCTGTATTTGAATGGTTTAAATATGGCTGAAAATGCAACTGAGTTAGGAAACCTGTTCCTCAGAAGAGGTTCTTATCAGTTGACATGCAAAATGTGTTCAAGCATTGCTTAGCACATTTTTTTTCACATAGGATTAGGTCTTTTGGCCAATTTCTGCATCCATATTATATCAATGTAATAAAGTAAAACAATTACAAAAAATGAAACAATTGAAACAATGAAAGGAAAAAAGTCTAAACTATGAATTCTCTTAACTGACAAAGAAAATTTGAAACTGCATATCAAATGAGAAAAGAATTTGCAAAAAAGAGAAAGCTAAATTATGATCACATGCATGGCTCTTAAGGCAGAGTTAAATGGATAAGCAGGAATGTGTTATTTTCAAAACCCTTTTCCCTTAAAAACAGCTGTTTCAGCAACAAAAAAAGTAAAAGATAAGTGTGGTTCAAGACCCATGCATTTGCATCACTGACAAGTAATAAGGGAGGTAACTCATCAAGCAACAACGGCAAACTGTTATAGCTGCTTTATGCCATTGCGGTTAACACTGTTACCTCTGCCAACAAAGAAGGAGAGATATATGTATTCGGTGTGTGTCTGTCCATACAATATCTTTGTTTGTGGAAAGGTGGGCAATAGGATGAGAAGGAAGTGATTAAAATTTGTGGCAATTTCTCTTTTAATGGAGATATTTTTCCAGTTTTTTTTTCTACACATTTATGTATATTCCCATATCTGTCCTAACAATATCTCCAAAAGTTCTCAATGATTTGTGGAAGGATGGGCAATAAGCTATGGAAGTGATGACTAAAATTTTGGGAGGATCTGTGCAAAATTATCTTCCCTCTCTCGTAGTTCTATGTCAACATGATATATCCATAAGTTCACTATTTCAATGGAATTTGGTAGAAAAATGATTAATGAGATAAAGTGATTTACTTTTGGGAAGGATCCATGCACAATTACTTCCCTGAATAATTATGTTAGCAGAGGTATGTGCTCTGAGTGCTTCTTAGTTTTTTAACAATTTTGTTTCATATAACGCGTACAGTGGTAGGAGTGCTTACTTCCTTTGTAAATGAGTAAGGAATCACGCTTTTTCTTGAATTATAATAAAAATAATTATGGCAAATAAAGGAAATGTATATTTTACAACAATACAGTACAAAACAAGAACTTCGAAAGAATAATTGAAAAAAGTTCAAATGATTGCACTAAGTTCACCTTTAAATTGCCAATATCCAAGAAGAATTTTCAATGAAAACCGTAATATTGAATGAAATAATTTTATCTTGAGAAAGTGTAAGAATCGAAAGTTTTTCAAAAATATCTTTAGACTATTCATGTGACATAGCACCACCTAAATACAACTTGAGATTAGCTAATTGAATGTCCAGTCAAAATACACTATGTAGGAACACTTATCTAAATAAATAAGTCTCTGGAATTCTGTTCGAGATTTACATTGGAATATAAACAATTGTACACATAGACTTGAAATTTTGAATTATTTTTAACAGATTCTAAAAATGAAGCTGGTTAAAGGGAAAAAATAATTGTTATTTGAATGATAACTATGCCCTTTGGTAAAAATTTTAATTTAAAGGATAAACAAAACGAAATTTCAATTTCCATTCCAAAGAACATTTTAAAGCAATTAATAGATTGACAATAAGTTCAAGTAAGCTTATGTGGTCCAAGTTGACAATTTCTCAGATGAAACATTTTCATTTGGTTATCTTTGATTTTGTTGCATTTTATTGTAACAGTCAGGTTATATACACATTCTGCAATTCTATCATGGATAGGAAATAAAGTAACTGCCTCCATGGAGATTTGAACTCATATTCTGTATATTTGGGAATCTGACATAGATAATACCTTATTGATTCAGGTATATGAATCAATCAGCAAGCGAAATTCAAATTCAGTCATTCTAGGACAGTACAGATTTTGGTTATTTCTCTTCACTGTTGTCAATTTAGATGTTTTGGCGCCTAAATTTGGATATTTTATATCAATTATTGTTGTTTTGGATAACATCAGTATAATATTTCATTAAGGATCTTTTCCATCTGAATACGTAAAATACCCCATCTATCTATTTTACAACACCAGTTAAGGCAGATATTGTCTAGTTATAATTAATTAGTTAAGATCAAAATTCTTAGAAGGCTGACATGAAGCTAGCTTTTCAGAGACATTTGACAGCAGTGACACTAAGAGAGATAGAGCATCACATTGGTTCAATGGCTGACATGAAGCTAGAGTTATAGAAAAATATTCATTTTCATTAGATTTCACCAGAACTGCAGACAACTTTAAACTTGATAATGTGTGCTGATTGATATATCTAGAGAATATCAACTACATACCAATGACCAGTAATCAAGTAATCATGCTACATGTAGAGATTTCTTCAACAGAAGTGAAATAACCATATGACTTTTCAAATTTCCTTCAAACTCTAGTTTAGTAGTAGTAGTAGTTGATCTAATAGTCTTCAGTTGTCCAAGTATTACGATAAAAAGCAACAAAAAATGAATAAGCCCGAGAATATGGATATGCGACCAAATCTAAATTGTCGTGGTCGTGGAAATTACCAATTTGACTATGTAGATGAAAGCATTGTCTATATCGGGGGGAGTGGGGGGCTTCAAAAATGAATGTTCAAATCTTGTTGGAGGCTACTTCTTCATTTCCACTCATGCTGCTTGTTCAACAGTTATAGAATGTAACAAAAAGTGCATGAGCACTGTGATAAAAAGCAACAGAAATAAGATGAGAAAAATAAGTCAAAAATCAATAAGTTTATATGGTACTCAAAGTAATACATTCCAATGCTCTAAAGGCTACTTAAAATATTCAAATTCCTTTTGTGACAAAAGTTATCTTGAATAAAATGATTTAAATTGACAGGTCTTGAGTATTTCACCCAAATTACGTAATACAAGTCTGGTTAGCACATCGCAAAGAAATATTGGAAAGAGAAAAATGGATTAAAATGCATAGAAAAGTTCCGAGAAGAATCAAGTCGCCATGAAGGATAAAGAGAATGAATGAAAAAGATGAAAAAAATGCCTTGATATGATTCAATAAAAAAAAATAATGTAAAACAAAACGGTGAAGATCCAAGTAAAAAGATGAAAAATAATATGAAATATAAATTCATCTAAAAATACACTTCCACTGCTTTTTTTGCCTGAGAGAGAAAAAGTAAGTATTTACCTGGAATATAATGGAAGACCAAGGGCGATTAGTTAATATGTTGTAAAATATACATCAGTTGGGTACAGTGTTCCCTCTAAGTTGCATGACTGCGCAGTCACACGCAAGAAAAGAATATGCCACGCAGTCAAATTTTAATGTTGTGCACAAAATTTTGAAAGTTTTAGATAGAGTAAAACAAAAAAAAAAAAAGCAATCATCATATCGGTTGCTTTTGGTAAAATTTAATTGTAGGTTTATGCAATAATTATAAAAGGTACAGATTGGTGCACAAATTCTGCCACTGGGCTGTTCACCAAGAATTCATCTTTGCTAATGAATAAATGAATAAAAATCAATACATCCCAAATAAATCATTTCTTTTATCATACATTTTCATAATGAGTGATTGAGCTCTGCTTCACATACTTTGAACAGAGGGAAAAGAAAAAAAAAAATCAATGATCGAAAAGTAAAAATATTTTCTGAGCACCCTACTTTTTCAGTTACTCATAGGCTTTTTGGTCCCGTGCAGGCTGTGAAAAAATTAGAGGGAACATTGGTTGGGTAACACGGATCTTTTAAGCCATCCAATTGAATGGTACCAAAATGCCAATGATCATCCACACTTGCATCACCAATTGTGAAATAGGAGATACAAAAAACAGGTAAAAGCCTAAGAGGCAGTACCTGTTCTTGAATTTAATCTTCCCACTATTTACAGTTGGACTAGTAATCATTAGAACATGGAAGAAAATGTAAAATTCAGTATCATGGTCAGATCATAAACCTCATTAATACTGTCCATTTCATAAGAACATAGATGCAGTGAAACAATGGAATATCCAAAGGTATTTGATCCAAGAATCTGCTGAGTTAACAAATAGAGATGATTAAATGAGAGCTATCAATGCTATACAAGGAGTACAGGAAGCTCAAAAATAAGTTAAATATATCAGTCAGCAGATTTCAATTACGGATATTTCTGAAAGTAAAAATTCAAGTGAGTATTCCAATGAAGATATTTGAAAACTACTTACTATTTATTGTAAATGTGTTTCAAATAAGCAAACTTACTTTATAAGGTATGTATTCAATGTTTAATAATTTCAAGTCTGAAGCCAATAAAAAAAGTCTTAACTAACAGTTTAACTGTCAGATAAAGTAATTAAAATATACTGAACAAAGGATTTACAAAAAAATATTTCTATTCTCTCTATGCACATCACCTCAAATTCACTTCTACTCAATGGAAGTCAGACTCCTAGGATTGAAGTAATCAAGACAATTTTGGAAAGAAACATATAGCCAATACAGATCTTTAAACGACATTGTAAATTTGGAATATGAATGTAAAGAGCTAGCACACTTTCAACATGCTAACTGGTAACACAATAAATACCTAAGAGTGTAATTTTATAAAGGCATTTACTAACCTTAGCCTGATAAGAGTGGAGCTCACAGTGATGACCAAATTCATTACACAGTAGTAATGATCAGCTAGACTAACTTGCTAAGTATATTCTCACAGCAAATTTTCTATGCAAATTTTAGAATAGAAGCTTGCAAAATGGAATATATATATATATATATATATATATATATATATATATATATATATATATATATAAACAGTATGGATACAACTTCAACGGAGAATTGATACTAGAGAAATTTTGAAATCTGGCAAAAATAAGCATATCATTCAATTTTAATACTTATTAAAGAATGAATCAGAAAAAAAAAAAAAAAATTTTCTACTCCAAACATCAAAGAATTTTTTTCATACGATTCCCCATTTCTTTGAGGATCTATTTTATTCATACATTGCTGCTTTCATTGGTTTTCATATATCTAACAGATAAATCCATCAAGATAATAATTATGTATACCTTTTTCAGTTAATCTCCTGGGAACGGCTCAAACAGTCTTACTTTTGGAATTAAAACTCATGAAATTTGAGTATGATATTTTTCTTCTCAGCAATTTTTTAGTTCTATTCAATTAATTATAATTTAGGCTTCTGACCTGGAAAAAAACCCCAACATTTTTCACTCAATATTTTGGAGAAAAATAAATTTTTTGATCGATTTCTCAAAAACGATAAACAAATCTTGAGGATTTATCAGTTAAATGTGTAAAAATCAATGAAAACAGCAAAGAATGAATTGAAAGGAGAGAAAAAACAAAAATAATCAGAGAAGAAATTATTGGGAGAGGAAAATTATTAAAAACAAATAAATCGTCCGTTAATGAATAAATATCAAAATTTTATTAAAATTGAAAATAATATCTTGATTTTCGCCAGATTTTAAAATTTCTCAAGAGTTGATTTTCTGGTGAAAATTGCATCCATATCGTTCATAAACTTCCCTCTCTCATATATGGATATATAAAATCAACATGGAACTTCAAAAAACAGAGAAACTTGTTGGGAAACCTTTCAAGACCATAGCATTAGTCACCACTGCAAGAAATCTAAAAATTATGGAAGCCTTGAATGAAATAATATCTCACTCTCTATGTAATGACACATTTTTATTTTACATAAAACCAAAAATACAGCAGGAGTAACAAATCAATTCATGTGTCTCAACTAAGCATCTTTTTACACATCCATTGGAGCCATAAATTGCACAAATCCATGCCTTTTCTGGTGAGTGTTCAGTCAAGTCTTTTATGCATAGCTATCCGCACGAGTTTATCAACTAGTATATACTCATTTATGTAACAAAAATTCAGTACAAAAACCAGTATACATCAGTTATTTATTAAACCATGAATTATTACAAAGTAGGCAACGCCTTCATATTGTTTATCTACAAGTGATCTTCATTGCAATATCTATACATACTTTCATTTGGTAATCAATTGATATTACCTAAACTCTGAAGTGATAAAGCTGTAGAGTAAGTTCAATAAAAAAGAAAATACATTGTCATAAATTGAAGCTAACCCTTTTATAATCAGATTCATTTTTTAACATGATTTCAGGTTATAAAATCTACACAAACTTTTAAAATTATCTAATGATCTCCGATGTCAGAAAAATTAAATTATATAAAGACAGGTTTATATGAAGATGAACTTGGTGTAAATAGACATACCGAAAAATTCAACTGAAACCCAATTAAATATTCAAGCAGAAAGGGGCATAGAGAAAAGGAAGCAATTACAAGTCAGTGCATTATATGCACATGAAAATAAAATAACATCACCAAGCATATGCATTTTACATGTCTCATGCAAAATAGGAATACATAACATTGAATATGTACCATGCATATTCATCATGATTTTTAATATCATGCTTTCCAATAGAGTCTGATATTGGACAAATCTTTTTAAAGGTAGATAAGGGAAATAGCTGCATACAACAGGATAACCGATTTATTCAGAAAAAATGAGGATGATATTGAAATATATTCATACAACTGACATAAAAAAATAAACATCTAAAAATGTTCGGTCCAATTATGAAAGTTAACAGGATTTCCCATTTAAAATCTTATGATATTCTATGATAGTCAGAAAACAAAATGTGAAATTAATTCATATAAACCTACCATAAGTTTTTGTGTCTGGGAAATTGTTTATATACAGTCAAAAGTATTAAGAGATATTGCTTTTGATTTTTTGATTCAGCAATAGCAGAAAGTATGGAAATAAAATAATTTAACTATGACTTTATGCAATCATAATACATAAATCTAGATACATTGAAAGTATATGGTAGATTTAGTCTAGACACTAATCCTCTTAACTGTAGGTGTCCACAGTTTTCATTGATGTCAATGTCTTTTACACATTACGTTGTCATTTACTATTAAAATCTTCAATATGCAAGGATACCAGAAGTTACATCAGATTGTTCACCATGAAATTGCAGGTTCCTCATAATTAAAGAATTTCATAGAAAACACTGATCATCACAAAATTCATCTTGGCAGCTACTGGTGGAGTTCTTTCTGAAAGCAAAACTGATAAATTAATCGGAGACAAATTTGATACTGATATGAGAAATATTTTCCTATACAGAAGTGGTGTAGATGCTAAAGGAACAAAAAAAAGTTATCAGTAGGGAAAAATTGGGGCAAATAGATAGGGTGCAATTAGCCTACTGATTCTACTCGAGAGTAATGGTACTTTTTGCAACTGGAGGGTAAGTGCATTAAAACATGACACCTTCTTTTTACCATACCAGACACTGCTTTCATTTTGACAGCACTATTTAAAGATGGTCTACATATCTGCATTAATTGTCCACTTTGAGGGCTATGATACATAAACCATTCCTGTTCCACTAAATACTCATAACCTTTCAAGGATAACATGGTTTCAGTGGAAGTTTCTGTACTGATATCTCTAGTTGCAAATTTTTGAAACCAAAGTCTCAGTTCATTCACTAGCTGCATTATTACTAATAGTGGAATTTACATTCCTTGCAGCTTCAGTTTTACATCATTTGAGATTGAAATAAAAATAAAAATTCTGAGTAAAACTTCATTAATTTCATTATGTTGTATAGGTTAATTAGAAAGTCTTTTTTTAAAAGTCAAGCCTAAAACAAAAGAGGCAATTTCATACTGAACAACTTGATGTAAGGCATTAAATTATATGGCCAATGAGCTTTTGCAAAGAGTTGGCCACAAAGTGAATAAGAATATCTGCATACTTACTGGAGGGCAATAAAAATGATGCAATAATATAAAAAGATTTTGATCTTTTTACTTCAGAATCTGATAAGTGGCTGATCGAAAATATTGTTTTTCCAAAGATGGATTCCTTTGTACACAATTGGAAAGTCACTTCATGAAGTATGCAAGCCTTCAATGTTTGAAGTGGAAAATAAGTTTTATACAAGAGACTAGCTTGCTAGCCACAGTATCATGCCAAGTTCCTAATCAGTAATCTACTTACAGATTATGAGGCCAAGCCCTTGGCAATATTATGGTAAATATCACCATTTGTTGATAGGTTTCACACTCAATTCTAGACTCTTATTTTCCATACGTGTGTGTATAAAAAAATAGAGAGGTTTCATTGGCCATTATCAAACAATCATGGATATTGAGTTGTTGGCTATTCCCAATGCCAGGAAAAAAAGTCTGATTATGCAATATCAAGAGTTTGAAACCTTTTTTTACTTGTCTGTGATTTCAGAATGTGTAACTTTCCAAAAGAAAATATACTTGAGGAAGGCTGGAAAGTACATGATCAAAGCGTGAAAAAAAACCCAAAAAGCTGAAGGAATTCGTCCAAACCGACCACATACAATAATTAAAACACCTTGCCTAACAACATTCAGAGAAGAGCAGTAATTATCACTGCCTTCTATCAAGCTTAGATTGACCATTATGTAGACTGAATTCACCTCTTACAGAAAAGACATTATTATTAAGAGACCTTCAAAACATTTGCTACTGAGAAATCACTGAAGCCATTTAAAAAAAAGCTTAATATCATAATGAATACTTTGTAAGTATATCAAAGCAAGTTTAGTGTCCTAGCAATATTTTCCAAGTTATTCTTTTCATCAGTAAGCAAATAAACTCCCAACTTTTTAAGCCTATGAAACAAACTTATAATCATTATATAAGTATTGTATCACTTGAAATATAATTCTGAAGTTTTTAAAGATTTCTACCATAGTATTTGATGCAACTCCAATTATATAAAATATGATTTGTTAAGAGTCTCAGGCTTCCTCAACCTCTTAAATCTTGTATACTTTGTAAGTTAAGAATGAATTTACATATTACAAAATCAATTTAGCATTATACTGGATTGCAAACTTTTGTTTCAAAATGATACCAAGTAGAAACAAATTATCCAACATAATGAATTATGTGCATGTGAAAATACAGGAAAAACAGTGCTTTTATCACTTCATGCATCTGACATAATGGTATAATGCTAAATTGATTTTGTAATGTTATGTAAATTCATTCTTAACCTCCAAAATTACACAAGAGTTGGTGCTTGAAATAAATGTGTTCTTGTTCACAACCAGAGGATCTTTTGTGAGAGTATACAGAGTGTATAAACACAACCTTTCATTAAATATATAATTGTACACACAAATATATAATTTCATCCCTTTTAAAAATGTCTGTAATTTTGCAATGTGGACGGGCCCAAAATCAACAGCAGCAGGAAAATTTGAGAAGGGGAAGAAAATTGAAAAAGGGTAAATGGTAGTCACATTTTTCTGAATAATTAGTTTAAGAACACTGTAGTGCAAAGGTAGCATAAGTAGCAGCAATGGCAGCAGCAGCAGCAGTAAACATCAAATCACAATGGTTTGCTACAAATTCACCAAGTGGACATGAAAAAAGGTTTTCTAGACTTTGTTGATTGCATGAAATACTTCACCTTAGCAGCGAAGCTTCTTCTAGCACGCATGTGCCAAATGGAGTCATAGTCATTTTCACTAGAGTCTCACATGGAACAGGCACATATGGGGTTTCCTCTAGACCATGGAGTGGTGTTGGTAGTGGTGCAGACAGAAAAATAGAAGGCAATGAAGCAGTTAATAAGTTAGTGCTTGAAATAAATTGTTTAATGCTATTTTGGGCTATTTTCAAAACATGTAAATCATTTGTCATTTTAATTTCAGTGAGTGACAGCATCATTTTTTGACATAAAAGAAAAGAAAAAAAAGATCCTATAAGATTTCACTGGTTAAGACTCAGTTCATAATTTCATGGTTTAACCACTTCAGGATAAAGATAGTCTACAAGGTTTCCACTATTTTTTTTTAATATCAAGAAAGATTACAATTCCTATTGAACATTCTCTTGTCATGATAGGATCAACAGATCATTCAATATAAGACAATGTTGGAAAGAGTTTTTAAAAGATCAGAAATTACAATCTAATGTGAATTAGAGCTGCTCATTTTAGATTTTAAATATTTTTGAAAATACTTTTTCTAGAAAGGAGTAAAAATTATAAAGCAAGAGGAGAAAAGGAAAATGAAAACTGATAAAATCAAACAATCCTGTGCTAAGCTGTGATCGAAAGGGAGATGAAAATGTTACATAAAAAGGAAAAATACAAAAGTGAAATTGGATAGACAAAGCAAGAAAGGTTTGTAGCCTGACTTGTCAGAAGGTCAGCCACAATGTGTAAAGGTAGTTTTTTGCAGTAAACAAAAGACATAAGTATTTGTTGAGCAGGGAAAATCTGAAATTAGTTAGGAATTTATTTTTTTGAATCGTGGGGTTAGAAGTTATTGGATTAATTCTGAGTTGCATACATGATTTTTGGCTATTTGTATTTAGCTATGTGGTATACTGTTCTTTTTTTTTTAACCAAGGCTTCACTTTCTATCATTCTTTCATTAAAAATGTTAGATGAACAAGCTGGAGTATCATAAGGTAAGGGAGGGGGGGGGAGGGAAAAAAAAAAAAAAAAAAAAAATCACTGAAGAGGCTTCAGTTACTCAAAAAATTTCACAAAAATAGTGAGCAAATTAAAAAATGATCTCTCAATGTGCGAAGCAGATACCATGGAATCTATCTGTGTTGGCAATGGAACAAACAATGTTTGAAAGTTAATGTAATTTCATTAGTTTGGTTTATACAGTATGCTTCATTCATATGGCTTCGTTTAATCTGGCCTAGTTCAAGCATAAACAAAACCACTAGAATATGTTCCTTGTGAACCTGTAAGCTAAACTGACAGACAATTTACAATAATCAATAACTGGTCAGGTATAAATTTGGTCAGATTTTTGTCTCATACCCAAACTTAGCAATATTCAGAATCTCTGCGAACAACCTTTTTCATGTCTGACATTAAGATTAGAGCAAGAAATCCAATCTTTTCATAAAAAGCGCAGTTTTTAACAAGTAGGTCAAAAATAGTGGATAAAGAGAAGAGTCTGAGTGTCACATTGTAAATAGGTTTCACATTTTCTTGTGAGTGGACCTTTTTTGAGCAAATAAGTTTGAATTAATATTTGTAATTGGCAAAGACATTCTAGCGTGTGTGTATATACATTTATATAGTTTGAAAGTACTTCAGTAAACTGAAAATATTGTTGAAGTTATGCAATAAAAATTTTAAAAAAATGGAAATTATTGATAATACTGGTATAGATAGAAGTCATGAGATTTTAATAGTCAATTTTATAATAGTAAGATTTTTATCAAAGCGTGAGGTCCTTGCTACTATTTGTAACATTTTTGCTACCTACTTAGTTGAGATGGGCAACAAATTTGGGGGTTATGTATGCAAAATATAAAATATTTCATAGATCTATGAACAAAAACATAGGACTGTTTTGTGCGTTACAAAGCAATGAATACTGGCTTTTATATATATACATATATATATATATATATATACACACACACTTTCATGGAAGTAGTATATCACAAAAGCATTAGAGTACAAACCTATCAAAACATGAATGTCAGACAAATGGTTCATGCAAAGAGTATAAGCAAAGGTTCATCAAGTCATTTTGATTTGGATTGTAATTTTTTTCCTAATTTTTCATGCATCTGTGAAATGGAAAGATTACATAGTGGACAGCTGTCACAGAAAAGTAAGATATATATATATGTGTATATAAGAGAATTCCTTGAATATAAAAAAAAATCTGAAAGAAAGTGAAAAAGTAAGCCAAGAAAACCTGAAATGCAAGACAACTTTTAGTGAAAGCAAATTCAAGAATAGCCAAGATATTTGGGAGAGGGAGCAATGTTACTGGACTTCGCTGCAATTGAACTATATGTGCACGTGTTTATGCTACTGCTTACTTTGAGGGCTTCATCGAACTATTTCAGATGTTTCTGAGTGGAAAACACCAGTGATGTCAAAAACAGAAATTATTTTAACCATATTTATCCATTGATAGAATTCAATTCCCCCTAACATCAAATTTTGACACTGCAGTAGTTCAATTATCAATTGTGATGGCAAGTCAAGCTTTCAACTTTAAAATCATACAGTCACTTAGATGTGCCAAGGTACTGTGATTATTCAAGCTTCTGCTCTCACACAACTTTAGAAATAAGCCTCAGTTTCTGATCTTTAAAATGTAAATACTTAATTCTTTTTTAATAAAAATTCAGTTCCATCATTATTATCTTTGTTCTGATCAATAGTCTGAAGCCATCCACAGGTGTGCCACATTATGTACCATAATCTTTAAATATAATCCCTTGTGCACAAGAAAGAAAAAGAAAAAAAAAGTTTACATTTACTACCACTAATTAGAAAGTCTGATCTGAATAACAAGCATCCATCCTACACTTGAGAAAACTTGAAAGGTAGGATGAAACAGGCTGGTGAAAAAAGTCATTTGTGATCTTTACAATTGATTATACAAGTAAATTTTCATGCATGGTTGTTTGTCATTGTAGACTTATATCCTACAATATTAACTAATGTAAAATCAGAGAAATAGGAGTCAATATATAGTTATTTTTATTTGTGTAAGTCAGTTACCAATAGTGTCTCAATGACTTCGAGCAGAGATGTTAATAATACTTTCTGGGGAATTCATTATAAGTGATCATTTTTTTTTTAGCTTAAAATATAGTAGAATACATTAAACTAGAAAGAATAATGCATTTAATTTTGTTCCTAAAATAAACCCATCCAAAATTTATAACCATATATTCTCAAATAACATTACTTGATTGCCTAGCAACAACCAAACAGAACTGCTTTTATAATTTTATTTTGATTCACCAAATATCTGTCTGTTCATCAATGAACAACCAGAGACATGGCCACCAAATTTTCTGTAGTCACTAATGGGACCCACAAGCAACTTTTTAGAATGTTAGTTTTCAACCCCGCCCCCCAATGAATTTTAAGGGGTTTCCAATTTACATTGACTGTTTATACTAAATTGGTCTCTTAGTTTGTTTCCGTTTGCATTCATGTTTACCAAAAAATTTACTATTTTTTCTTTTGGGAGAGGGGAGGGTGATTTACAATGTAAGTATTATCCTGAAGTGATCTGTATTATCCAGCAACATTCAGGATAACCTAAAAAAATACACTATTACTTTGTTATTTTGAATATTAGTCTTTGATCATTTAAAAAATCTTTTTAAATAGAATAAAAAAATAATACGGGTTCTGCTTTGGCAGTCTTCCCTCGAATAATGATTCGATTTCCATGAATCTATCCATCTATATAGGAGATTAATCTGATTCTGTTCATCTGTACACCACCTCTAAGTAAACAAAATAGTGCATTGTAGCGAGAGGTATAGAATCAAGGGATGCCTAAAATAACAGTTTCGGTCTCATTTTTGCCGATGGTCCCATTCAGACGTTCCACAGGAACTAACTGTAAATCCCATCCAGAAGGTGGATATTTCAGCTGGTGTATCTCAATGCTTCATCTACAACTGTAATAAGATTTTATTTCATCATCTTATGGAAAGAATCTAGTCAAAATAAAGAACTAATTTTTCTAAAAATTTTGTTCCTGTGTAATTTTTTTTCCTTTTATCACTAAAAGCCACAGATATTCATAGATTCTAAAAGTCCCAACACTTTTTGATACATGATCAGAACAAAAATGGCTCCTTGAGAAATAGGGCAGCATAAGGCAGAAGAAGTAGTGAGGATGCCTTTTCTACGAATTAAAAATTAAAAAAAAAAAAAAAAAAAAAAAAAAAAAAAATGGACATTTTTATCAGCTTAGTTGACTATGAAATTAATAAGAATAATCAACCAAAGGATTCATGTACTACTGATGATATATATGACTAATATTTTAGAAATCAGTAAATCTTCAACCTACTATATCCTTGAATTTCAAATCTTATAAAAATGGGATTTGTTTGAAATTATCAAAAAGCTGGTGTGTAGAAGAATGCGAACACTCTGGACCATTGATGAAATTTCAATATGCAATAATTTCTTATGAGCTTATACTTGAGGAATGCTTGTCCTAATTCTCAAGGTATGCTTTTGATCCCTCAATATGCTGTGCCTGTGCATCCACATGTTAATTGAAATTTGTTTTCTCAACAAACTCTATTGACACACCTATGCGTCACGTCCCTTTATATAGTGATAATTTTGAAAAAACAAACAAACCCAAAAAGTGATTCTCAATTTGAGTGGATGAAAAACATCTGCCTACCAAATACTCAAAAAAGCAAATAAAAAAATAAAAAAATTAAACTTGCAGCAAACAATGAATAACAATTATTCAAGACGGTACAAGGATAGAGATTGCTATAAGATACTCAAACATGACCAAAGCAAAACAGATAAAATCATCTCAGAGCTTTTTATTCTATTTTTACAAATGCTGTTAGTTGCTAAAAAAATGATATAGGTGAATTTACAATAGACCCTCCAATTTCACAGACATGATTTGTATTTTTTCATCAATAAAGGGAAGCTACACACGTGGACTTCAGAGAAAAAGTTGCAAATTATTTTTTTCAAGTTTTTTCTTGTTTTTGCTAGAAAAAAAAAAATCCAAATATTGGTTTGTAAAAAAAAAAATTAAAAAAAAAAAATTCATCAATAATAATGTAGAATCAAGCCGTTTTAATTGAGTGTTTCTATTTTTTTAAAAATTTTAGTAAGAAAATATCAATACTGGGTGTTGACAGCTTATTGACAAGAATGGAAAAAAATGGACGTCAAGAGTGTAATTAAATGTAACTTAAAATTAAATATAAATTTACATTGAGGAAAGCATAACAGTGATAAACACTCAAAAAACTTGATAAGGACTGTACCAAAATTGTGTCTAAAATGACTTTCAACTAGTAAAAAATTAAACAAATAAAAATGCTGTAGCATTCAAGTTGACCTCTGGCTTTCCATACTTAGAAAATAAGATTCTATTGAAAACAGCAGAAGGGGGGGGTTAGTTCTAGCATTTTCACCTATTATTCTTTTCTCACCAATTATATTTGATCAATCACATCAGTGTATTATAATTAAAATCTCAGAGTTGAGCCAAGTGGAAGAATAAAACAAAATACAAGAATTTTGGAAAATAATGGAATTATCAAAAAAATTCTAAAATAATCTTCAGGAAGTCTCCATAAGATTTTTTTTAATTCTTGGATTTTTTTTCTTTTTACCCAAAACATTCCTAAAATATAAGATAGTAAATGAATAAAAAAAAGTTGCCAAGAGCAATATTTTACTTTAGGTTTCATTTTTTTTTTTTTGAATAATCTAAAATATATTGTGCTTTATAAGTACTGAAAATTTTATTAAAATCCAATCAGTAGTTGATTTTTAGTAATTTTTTAAATCCAGGATTTTTTGTGCATAAGAACTTTTTTCTAGTGCAAATAACAAATGCTATTTATACGTCACAACATTAAAGTTGTCTATATCCAAAAATAACTCTAGTTCTAAAAGGTGTACAAATTTTATTTTTTATTTTTTACCACTCTTACTAATGAAACAAAGATTTTAAAAAAAGAATTAATTTTCATGATTTGTGAGATGTTGATTTTCCAGTAAATGTGTCATGTGTCAGCAAAGTCCACACAGATGGCCAACTCAGTGTCTTAATTTCTTCCTTCAATTTTCCCAATACATCAAATAGTACAGCGACATTAGTCAGTTGTTTGTGTCTGATGTGTGAGTTCAAGTTTTGTAATTATACTGCAAAGTGTGAGTTAGGGGGAGGGGTGTCAACAGTTATTTATAGAATTCAAATTCTTAGCCATAAAACTGCAATGACATAAATTTCAATCAATAGATTAATATAAAATACATTAACAGGGGGAAAACAACATACTTGGTACTTTTCTTATTCTCACCCCAATACCCACCCATAAACTGAAACAAGAAAAGTGAATTTGTCCAACTAAAAATCCAATATGCATTTAGAATGTGGAATATATGCGTGGTAAGAAAATATCCGAGTGGAGAAAATGATCCCAGCTTAAGTCATGGATGCAAACAATTTCATTTTGAATTATAAAATTCATAGTTTAAGAGAAACAGAAGTCAAGTGCTCGACAGATTTTTTTTACCTCTGGTTGGAGAGGTATATGTATTTGGTTATGTCTTTCAGTCTATCTACATGATATCTCCAATAGTATTCAATGAATTTCTATGAAATTTGGAGGATGAATGATTGAATCTTTGGGCAGATCCATGCACAATTACTTCCTCTGACAGTAGTGCTGACAGAGGTATACGATCTCAGCTGTGCTTTCAAGTTTAAGATTGTATTCATGTAGCAATTTAATTAGTACATATCTACTTCATTTTATTACTACAGCAATGTTTTAAAAATCACCTAGAATCTTTTGCAAGTTGATGTTAAAATTTCAGTAAACCAGTGTAAAATTTCTATGATAAAACCATATAACTTATCAAGAATTTCATGTAAATTTTTTTAGATTAAAACTACTAAAAATTTACCATCCCTTAAAGAAAACCCATCAAATTCTTTATAAAACTGGTTTCTTCAAAAAAGTTGCACAGAATAAAGCATTAAAAAAAAAAAAAAAGTCATCAATCTCAATTCATTTTCATCCTCAATTATTGAAGAGTAATGACTGTGACAAGTAAAAGTTCCGGCGAACCAACATCAAGTAACATTCAGCCAACATGAGCAGCACAGAAACAAACAATCTAGGTATGGTCAGACGTTAACCACTGCGCATCATGAATTACAAAAGAAATCCCTTTGCAATAGTAATAGAGAAAGCAGTTATAAATCTGAGCTTAAGTGGAAGGAAAAAAAAATAAAACAAACACTCCAAGTAGTATTGAGAACTTATTTTAAAGAAGACATATTATATATTATTTTACATGAAATTATCTTCCTGGAACCTGATTAATGGTATTTGTTTTTTTTTGTTTTTTTAAAAGTTGATTTGCAAGAGGTTAAAAGTAGGCAGTAGTTGAAGTTTCTAATCATGCTTCACAAAAATTCACTACAGATTCACTAATTTCTCATTTTCTGATTCTTTCGACTGAAGTTGAATCAAAATTGTATTCCACAACGGATACGAATGGATAAAGATAAACTATTAGTACCATTTTGTATCATACTATCAATAACAAGATACTCAAACAACTAAAAAGCACTCAGAGAGCGCATACTACTGCCAATATAAAAAAAATGTATATCTGATGAGTTTTATATTTTCTCTGACAATCTAGAAAAAATTTTTTACGAAAATCAAGGAGACATTTTCTGAGGATTTTTTTTCATAGCAATAGTATTGAAAAATCTTATACCGTTGATTTGCAAGACCAAATAACCACAATAAAAATGCACTTTAATCAATAATTTTTTTAAACTGCTTTACAGATACTTCCTTGTCTGATTCTGAGAAGGACGTACCTTCTTAAAAGCATCTGTGAAAATTTTCTTCCCTTGAGACTAGTGCAGTGTGAGTGCATGTGAATTGACACGGTTGCATGTGTGCATTAAGACATTTCTTGTAATGAGGCATTGCATAGAAAATGCCATGCATTTTTCAACGGGTTTTGAGTTTTCATTAAATGAAAATGTTTTTCACCTACATTGATATATACGATTTATTTTCCTAGAGTTTGAATTCAAAAAACTGAACATCAAAATACAAATTGATTTAGAAATAACATCACATTATTTAAAACAAATTAATGAATGAATGGAATCCTGAAGACTCTGAACCCTTCCAAATCAGAGGGGGGGGAAAGAGTCCACCAAGGTAACACCATCTCACCAATGCTCTTCACAGCAGGTCCTCAATAACTGTTTCTCAACCTAGACTGGGAATTAAGATAGATGCAGAATACCTGAGACACAAGATTTTCTCATAGCCGGCTTATTGCTAACAACCTGGAAAAATTACTAGAAATGATTGAGCCAAAGCAGATGGCCTCCACATGAACTCAAAGAAAACCCAAGTGACAATAAATGAACAAATGAATGTTGATATCAAAATCTAAGTTGAGAACTAGACCATCCAGCAAGTTGACCATTACATCTATTTAGGCCAACACAACACCATCCAAAAAGATCAAGCACAAAATCAGATTGGAGTGGCAGGCCTTAGACTGACCTGGATCCATCCTCAAGTCTAACATTGCCATTGTCCTAAAAAGAAAAGTCTATAACCAATGTATAATACCTAGAGTCATATATAGTTCAGAGACCCAAGAGCAATGCAATGAGTTCACAAAAGGATTATTCCCAACATTACTTGCAAGTACAAGAGGGAAACACAGTGGATACTAGAGCAACTAGAGAGATATCTGTGACATTCTCATAAATACTCATTAAAAATGGAAAAGCTATGGCTGTCAGAAGATCTGATGACAGGATGTCCTTAAATTCAAACCAAGATTGCAGAGATGAGCACAAGACCGCAGCTGATAGCAGCGGCTGGGAAAGGCCTACATCCAATGAAAGATAAGGAATGAAGATGGTACTAAGTGGTTGCTCAGTGATTTGAGCATTGGAATAGAGGGTGTGAGGTTTACAATTCAATCTCAGGTGCTGGATAGGTGAGACTACTTGGTCACAACTCACCGAGAAGAGAATCTTTGATTTCCAAATGAGGACAGGTGAACATCTTGAGCAAGGGATAGTACTCATCAGTTAGTAGACAATTGCAAACAGCAGCTGTAACATGCCCAAGGATTATAACATTTTCAAAACTGTTTTACAATAAACATCTTCGAAGCCACCAAAGTCTCAAAAATTTATTTTGTACACTTGCTAGATATTTTCTGTCAATCAAACTTTGTGGTGTTTAGAACATTGAACAATGTTGTGAAAACAAATCAGACTTGTTATCTACAACAACTGAATAGCTCTTTAGTAAATGGTAATATCACCCTTGTGAAAAACCAAACAACTTGCTTTATGGCCATCAATGAAGAAAACAAATATTCTTCAAATTAAAGATGTCAGTATTGGATTAAACATTCTGAACATTTCAAAGTAAAATTGGTAAATATTCATGTCTTACGTTAATTTAGTTTTATTGACTACTCTTAAAACTTATGAGTTCAGTTGAGAGAAAAATCACAGGAAATATTAAAAAATCAATTGTAGCATCTTTCATTGTACTTCGACCCAGTCAACCAGTCCTGCTTTGGCCCACTGAAGTGGTCAACTATCGTTCAATAAGATTGAACAATCAGAGTGCTTGCCTCCTTTAGGTTGTTAATTCTTTTGTTTAAAATGGTCTATCTTGGTCAGGTAGATGGTGGGATAAACACGTAGGAGGGGTTTCAAAGGTTATTCTTTTCCTCCTCTTCCTCAGGTCGAGTACAACGAATGAAAAAGAGTGAGAAAAAGACAAATGGAGTTCAACTGCCACATCACAATATTTTATCAGTCCAATACAGTGTCCGTTGAAACTTGTGATGAGAAAAAAAAAACAACAGAAGAGGCCAAAATCTACAGAACAGCAACTCAATCTCAACTCCTTTGAAAGATAAAATCTGAAGTTTGTTTTGATCTTTCAGACAAACAAAAAGAAAAAGTTAAAGAGGCAAAGCAAAAATGCACAAAGTTGTGGTTTGAGGCTGATCAAGTAGAAAAAAAAATATTAGAAAAAAGAAAAAAAATCATATATTACAAGATCACTTTTATGAAAGACAAAAATATCAAATTATTTCTCCATACATAGTATGAGCATAATTTTAGACAATTAATCCCCTTATGCAATTGTTCATAATAATCCAGACACCAACATTTTGATTGGATATATCTCCAGAAATAGAGGGGAGGTAAGTAAAATATTTTGCTATAGATATATCTTGAGGCTTTATTTATAATTAACTGACTTTAATTTCAATGGTTGTTCGAAATTTTTAAATAATGCTAATAAAAAAAATGGAAAAAAAAAAAAAACTTTTTGTGATATTGCAATCCATAAAAATTGGTCACAGAAATTACAAGATAGAGAGAAGAGCTGAAACCAATTACATTATGATTTTTCTTTGCTAGCAATGGACACCAAGGAAAAGAAATCATGCATGTGAAAAAAAAATGAGGAATGACAACTTTCATAAGACATTTTTTTTAAAAGAGGGGAGAGGGGGGAAAGATGAAGATAAAAGATAAGTAAAAAGTGGAACATAGAAAATACTCACCAGAAGTTTTATCTTGAAAGTAAGCAAGCAAACACCTGGCAACTGCTTGGTGACAGATCACCATTACATTTTCTTGACGCTCTAGTTCCTGCAAAGAAAATTCATTCAGAAACAAGAATTAAGAAACAGAATCAAGAAAGAATTAAGTTGGTGCAAAAACAATTGCATCTTTGGCAATTCTAAAACTTAATGCTTATTTAGGAATAAACTATTATTCAACTATTTTCATGGAATATAACATTTTTGCTCTATTTTATGTTCTCTCTTCACAATTCTTTCAGATTTTTTATGGCTGTTAAATCAAAGATGAAAAGAAAATAACTTTGAGCAATTTTGTTGCAGGAGTTCAAAATGGGACATGAAGCAGCATAAACTGCTTGAGATATCAACTGTGTATTTGGCAATGGACTGTACAGCTTAAGATTGGTTCCCAAAATTTCAAAACAAAGATGAAAGTCTTGAAGGTGAGGATAGTTGTGAATATCCTATGATTGACAACATCCAATTAAGAGCCATTATTGAAGCAGACATGCAAAACAACTGGAAAGGTTGCAGAGGAACGAAACTATGACCATTCAACAGTTGTTAAACATTTGTATCAAATCGTAAAATAAAACTCGACAAATGCTTGCCACACAATCAAAAGATTTGTTGTTATGAAGTCTGCTTTGCACTTCTTTACTCGAACAAAAACAAACCATTTCTCAATCACATTGAGACACGAGATGGAAAATGAATTCTGTATAACAATCAACAGCATTCTGTGGTTGGACAGAGATGAAGCACCAAAACACTTAACATAACCTAAATAAAAACTACAACAATTTCTCAAATCCTGGCAAAACCATTCCAGCAAAGAAGTATTGTCAGGATATCGACAAAATGCAGCCACAAGTGCAATGTTTACACGTAATATTGGTCAATCGAAAAAAACCTATCCTTCTTCATGACAATGCCTAACAACATGCTGTGCATATGACCCAGTAGAAATAAAGAATAAGGCTACCCAGCTTACTAACCAGACCTCCTCCCTCCAATGGTACCACTTTTTCAAGCATTTGGACCAGGGAAGGTCTAACAACCAAGCAGCAGCTCGAAACACCTCAGAAGAATTCATTGGTTCCAGGTCACCAAAATTCTATGCTTCTAGAATGAATGGATTTTTTTTTTACCTGGCAAAATGCTTAGATTCTGAAAGTTCTTGTTTCATTTAATAACTTATTCTAAGCAGAGATATACTGCTTTAAAGTTAGTGAAAAACCATTTATTTTTGCACCAACTAATAATATTTTGTACTAACTCCAATTTTATCACAAAGCTAATTTTAAAAAATGCTTGAGTTTGTCAGCAAAGTTTATTTTACTAGAAAAGATTAACAGTTTTTAACTTTAATTTTTAATAATAGATTTGTACTTTATTGTAAAAGAAATCTCACTCTATTTTCTAATTAACTGTCCTAATACAGATTAAAATCTACACTGCAAATGTTGTAAGAAATGGATGAAATCCATACATATTCCTGTTTTATAATGCACTGACTGGTTGCCTAGCAATTGTGCAAATAAACTAAGCAATATCTTTTGCACATAAAAAAAGATTATCAAAGTGAATATTTATGAAATGGTTATTATTCAGGAGATGTTTTTGCTAGTTTCAAGGATATTTTTCTTGTTAAACTCAACTTCATTAGTGTATATATACACAAAACTTGGATAGTATTTATGCTATATAATTAACTCTAAGGTTACACAAAAATATTGTCACATCAAAGAACAAGTTTTATTTAAATCCTGACTATTTAAAGAGATTTTTCCTGAATAAAAGCTAACCAGTTAGCTTATATAGAAAATATATTGACAAAGATGAATCCAAAGCTGCAGAAAAAGAAAGGGATGCCTACTTACCATTATAACTGGTTCAAGACGGCCAACCAGATCTTGATAAGACTAGAACACAAGAAATAAGTTTGATGATTACTAAAAGAAAGACATTACTAAGCAGTTTTAAAACTGTCAGGTTTTATTGGAATTAAACTATTTTTGAGAAAAGAATATGTTTGTTCAAGTGGAAATCCAATTCCACACCATCTGTCTTCAAATTAACAGATTGGTACATTCATCAATTTTTTTTCAATGGAATTCATGAGCAGCTATAAAAAAGTAAATTAAAACATAGATAGCTTTGTTAATAATTTACTTACGATTCAAATTCATTCACAAAAAGATGTATATTACTTCTTTTCATTACTAACTAATAGTGTGGCAAAGTACTGACATCACCTGCCTTCCAGCTCCAAGCTCAGCAGTTCTACTACAGACAAACAGGGAAAATTTTGCTCGTTTCTTTTTTCTTCATTCTTTTTGCTATTTCAACAGCAATTTCACGGTTTGTATTGATGAGAACCGTATACAATAACTTTAAATTATATAAACTCAATAAATGGATTCCATTTGAAATGAGAAAGTTCACTCATATGAAACAGAAACGACTCTCATTAAATGTAAATAAAAATTAACAATTTCATATTTGAGCCGATACATTTTGTCTGACCCTTTAAGGCTGTAGTATAAAAATATCAAAAGATTCACATGCATGAATCATAGTTTGGTCAATAGATTTTTTTTAGTGTCATAAAAGCAATAAAATTTATTTATAAGTATTCACCTGTGTCCGTCAGTATGTCAACATGATATCCTTCAAAGTTCTGAATGAATTTCAATGATATATTGTGGAAAAATAAGCCATAGGCTAAGAAGGAAGTGAATGAATTTTGTCCACACATCTCCCAAAGCTCTCAAAGGAAAAATTAGTTAAATTTGTGGGTGGATTGAGGAATTTTTTTTTTATTTAGAGATTTTTTTTCATACATTTACGTATTCCCATGTTTGGCCAAACAAAATCTCAAAAATTCTTAAAGAATTCTAATGCCATTGTCTACGGAAGAATCAATTGAATTTTAGGGTGGATCTGTGTATTTCTATTTCAGTGAGTTCCTGGCATCATAGTTATACATGAAGTGATTTTTCTCTTTTGTGACAATGGGGTTGGAAGAGGTATGTGCTCTGGTTATTACAGGTATTCAGCTTTTTCAAAAGAAGTTGAACTCTTAATGAGTGTAGTGGTCTATACAAGTTTTATGAGCATTTTAACTCTTGAATCCCTTGAGAAAAATTGAAAGTCAGTATCAAGGGAAATTGCATTGAAATTATTCCCCTTTGACCAATAAGTGAATTTCAATTTATTCTCATCTTATTTATTTCACAGAAGAGTTCCTTCATTTTTTTATGCTATCTTTTAAAGGTTCCATCATCAAATACAGGCAGTTTCATGCCATTCATGAATTTGAAGTTCATCTTTTGTTCCAATAACTATATTTATGTTCATTAGTCTATCAAAATCTTTCAGCATATTAACAAGTAATTGGACAGAAAGATCAAATATCTCATTCTTGCTTGAATTACAATGAGCAGGTTTTTAATTTAACAAATGAAATACCTGTAGTCAAGATAAAGGTGTTCATGCTCATATCACCAACAATAATAGAAGAAAAAAAAAAAGGAGCTGTACATGTCCTGGAAGTGAACTTACCTCTCCACCAGGATATCTATAATGAAACTTGTCCTGATCCCTCAAAGAAAATTCATCTGGATGTTTTTCATGAATCTCCTCATATGTCATAGATTCACAAATACCCTGTCAGATATGGAAACAGAAAATTCCAAACAATAGAAATAGTTTTTCCCAAAAAGAAAATGAAAACAGCAAAACTAATTCCATCTGATCATAAACATACAGTCTATAGATTTTAGTGTGATTAATATTTAAAAATTTTTCTTTTGGACAGATGGATCAGCCTCAACATTGTTTTAACAAACAAAAAGAAGTTCAATTGTCTAAAAAATAATTCATTTAGTTAAACGCTTCCTATGCTGCTAATGCAAGCATAATGTACTAGAATTTTCACTAACAATTCAGAATCATTTATTCCATATGAAATCATATTTCAGATTCTTATCCATAATAAATTTGATGAAATTCAGACATAAGAGGTTAAGAAATAGAGCTTAGTTGTTTCATTCCACACTAGGGCCCTTAGGAATAAGAACCATAAAATTTACCATACAGATGTGCATGCGCGCACACACACATGAAAAGGAAAAACTTTCTCCACACAATTCACTGTTATAAAAAAAATGTCTTATGGAATTGTGGTTATGGCATGATAGACAAAGTGATTGATAGGATGATACTAAAAATCAACTTCTTTACGACCGACACACAAACTGTCCTGTAGCAAATAATTGTGTAATGGCACTTGACTTATTACTTGAAAAATTCCCAGAAGATGACAGCAGCACTTTCTTTGTTAACATTAGATAAACTCTCATATGGTGCTGTAAAATAATCAGTAACAGATTAAGACATTTGTTACCATCTATTTCATAAACCTCTTCCACACAGAGGTTTACAACACTGATGTTGTAAACCAAGGATCATTAGCTTGTGGGATGTATCCATGAGGCCATGACAGTACTTTAGCATAAGATCTTCATTGTTTTGAAAGACTGCTCATTCTGTAGAAGATAAGCCACACACACACATTGCATTTAGCCTCATCCCATTATATTCAAACATAATATATTGTCAGGGAAGCAGATCTTACAGCATTTTGGTTATAACTTCAAGTGGATATCAAAAATATGAAGTACACAATATTGATAATGTAAAAGTAAAACTTCACAAACTAGACCAATAAACAAACTAATCAATCATTTCAGATTCTATGACTACTTACCTTCATTTTGATTTATTAGTTGCTTTTTATAGTAATTTTTGCTCAGACTGATTACCCTTTGGTCTGAACTAAAGTTCCAATAAAAAGAAGGCAACCAATAAAATAAGATGAGGTAAATAGTAGTCATAGAATTGAAAATGATTTATAATTCATCTAATGGAAATAAAATAAAATGAATGAAAAAACCCTAATGAATTATAAAAATTCCAAATAATGTCAAATTGAGATATAACAGACACAAAGAGTAAAACAGAATGTTTAGACATCATGTAAAAATGATACCTTGTAAATACACATACATATAGGTATACTAATTGTCTACTTACCGCATCTATTTCATTAAGAGCTTTCCAATGTTCAGTGGGTGCTTCAATGAATTCTGATGTCTGTTTTGTTCTTTTCATTTCACTTGTCCAAACTTTCAGATCTTGAATTTTCTCACTTTCCACAAACTTTGCTAATGCTTTAGCATACTGGAAGGATTAACAAGAAGAAGAGGAGGATGAGAAGATACAAAGAAAAAAAAAAAAAAGGAATAAATTGGTGAATTTATGAATTTAGTCAAATTGTAGTGCATTAGAATAGTGACCAGAGTTGATGGGCTCAAGTTTTAATCCCAAGTGCTATAGTATCTGGATCTTTAGTCAAGTAATTTCAACAGTTCAACTTTGGCTTTAGTATAAAAGTATATTCAAGTGTGGTTAATAGTAGTTGAGTAATAAGATCTACTTAACATCCCAAGTACCAGTTTTGAAATGATCCTGATGAAGGATTCAAACAAAAAGAAAAAAGATTTTCTGTAGTACTGAGTTTTTCAGAAACCTGCAAAAGCCTAACTTTCATAGTTTGATGCAAGCAAACCATGCCCAATCATAGGAATTGAATACTCAGTTAAGTGTACACACTACAGTATTTCTCAAGCAACCTTACCCCCTCCTCAAGTGACCTTACCTATTTTTGAAGTGAAATTATTTTTCTTGAACAAAAATCAAGAGTATTTACTGCTTATCTTTACAAATTTTCCACACCACTTTCATAAATATCATTTGAAGTCAATGTTTTTGCTTCATTGGTAGCATCCTCAAAAATATATATACATGTTCAGAAAGAGCAATTGTGGAAGGATGAGGATATATTCTTGATTGTGATCCTGAAGATATTTTATTTTTTGCAAAACATTCGATGAAATTAACTATTAGTGAATAGAGAGAAAAAAGTGTGGTTTCTGGAAAATTGTATTTTATAAATAGTGCTATGTCCATTACAAAAGTAACATTTTTATCGATAAGCTTTCAGAAGCATTGCTAAAGAAAACTATTGAGAGTGATAGGATAATTTATGAGTTATGAAGTGAATAAGTTCAGAAATAATGATAGCAGAAATTACCTTCAAAATTGCAGGGTAGCTTCTTTGAACTAAATCAAATGATGAACAGAAAATTGTTGTCAGTTTCAATAATGCAAACTTATTGGGAATCCATCTTTTCTATAAGGCAACTGGCAAATTGTTGGCAAAGTGTGTATGTTTATTGCTTCTCAAAATTATATCAAAATCCATTGGTGTGAATTTTACTTCAATCAACCCTTTCATTTTCTTGAGGAGTTTGTTGGATCTTCTGTTTTTTCTTTTGAAAAGTTTGTGTGGACATATACTAACTTTCTCTGATGATTACCAAATATTCTGATTGGAGGGGAATATTTTTCAGCAATCCCTTTTGCAGTTGATATTGAGAGAGTACAAGGATATTTTCTTCAGTTCCTCGAAACAGAAAGAATAAGCCTTTTCATCTTAAACAGATTTGCAGTTAAGGGAGCATTATTTTGATGACTGTTTTTTTGTAAAATCTGCTGTACAATGGCAAATATAATTTAAAGAGAACAAGGGGTCAAAGCCATTTGAGAAATACTATAAATGGCAGAAAATATATGAACAATTGGCCTTATACATCAAATTGTGTTACGAATAATTATTTCTTTGATTGTCTCTCAAGGCATTATATATTTGAGGTTTAATGATAATTGGACCAACTACTGAATATCTGCACTTTCCCCATGAATTCAAAACAAGTCAAATACAACATACAATAACAACAAAATGGAGCAACATGGTTAGTGATAAATGCTGTCATATATACTATAACCATTTCCCTATATACTACATAGTTGGCAAAGTTTTTATTTCTAAAATGAGAAAATAAGGTATAAAATTTAATTCTTCCATTTCAAAGTTTCACTTTTTGTATTAAAATGGTAGAGGAGCATACTTAATTTAATTAAAAAAGAAAACATCAAACTTATGAAAATGAAAAAAAAATTGAGAAAAAGCAAATCCAAAATCATGATTTTTAAAATTCTATAAATCTATGAGGTCAACATAAAATAAATCAGTAATTTAATCCTACATAAGAACATAGCCCTTACTTTGGTTCGACAGAAAGATGTTAAGATTCTAGACAGTATTTTCTGAAATTGAGAAACAGGCTGAATATTCATTTGATTGGAAAAGACAATGAAAACAAGAGAAAATAGTTGAATAAAATCTTTATAAATTTGCAAATACCTCTTCCCCCCATACTGCTTTAAGCAAATCAGTCAGCATTTATAAGGATATGAAAATAAAAGGCAAATTATGATCTAACAAAGAACCAAAACAAGAAAATAAAAGAGCATGTAAAAAAGTTTTTTGTCTTGTTTTGTCTTATGATTTTATGATCTTCTCTTTTTTGGTAGTCCAGGAATCAGATCTTTGTATAAAGCAACGTCACATGGACTACATTTACAGTGATTATGTGTTTGCTTTCTGTATAGCCATGTCGTCAGAAGAAGCAAGGAACTGAGTAAGGAAGCTTTACCGTGCTATTTCCATGTGCTATCCAGAGAGCTGCACAATGTGAGAAGACGAAGACTGATACAATTGAAGTTAAGATCATTTGCTAACTTCATCTTGAAATCTTTCTGCATTATATCTGGCTCTTTGAAGTGACAGCAGGATATGTATTTGTATAGAGGAACCTAAGGATTCAAGTCTACAACACTGTAGCCTATTGATTAACTTCCTCACAAAATGTCATTAAATATTGTCTTACTGCAAATGACGGATGCAACCAGTTGTTCATCTCACTCCTATACTTGCAGAGGAGCTGAATATTCAGCATTTTTCTAAGCTTTTATGATTTACTAACATAAATCTATTTTGATTACTCTGTCATCGATTTCAATCAAATTTATTAGTTTAAAATGCAAAGTTATGGCTGTAGTCACCTTTTAGATTGATCTTCCATTGTGTAAATATTAGCAAAAAAACTAGGGTAGATTTTTTTTTTCTCAGTTCATGCCTAAAATAAGAAAAAGCCAAGCCAAATAACTGTTTTTCTTCTAAACGTTATCAAATACCTTCTGGAATCGCAGTTTTTCGGTCAGAGCTATTGGAACCTCAAAAATATATTTACTTATAAATTCTCCAATATCTTAGAGAAAAGTGCTGAAAATTCAGCACTTTTATATCGATTTTCCAATTGAAAATATGGTTGAGTAAGAATGAAATTGGCCAGAAGGAAGATTCACAATAAAAAACTTTGGAGGAAATTGAGATTTGAAATGAATTTTGCATGAAAATTTGTAACAAATTGCTACTACGGGTTTAGAAAGGCCAAATAGGGAGTAAAATTTTAATGCCAAATCCCTATAACACACAGGCTCTCTGCTAAACAATAAATCGCATAGTATCAAATGAATAAATGAAATAATCAGGTTTTCTACTCCTCAAAGATCTTTTTGAAACAAGGTGAGAAAAATGCTTAATATTCAGCATTTTCAGTCCATTTATCATTGAAAGCCTTGGAATGACTAGTTTCCTACAAAATGAAGTTTAGTCAATAGGGACAGGCAGTCATTTCCATTAACCCTAATATAGTCTTTTTTGCTTTATAGCCCTCCAATAATTATAAATTCTGCTTCAGTTTAAAGTTCTCTTTGGATGCATTTAGTGTTTAAATTCATCTGACAAAGATTTTAGTTGACCATCATAAACATAGTTGGTTCAGGTCATAATCTAGAAGAATGCATCTTAAGTTAACAGTCAAGATCATTTTTATATGGAAATATATACATTTATACAAATGTATATTTATACAAACTGCCATGAATTGAGGCAGATTTCATTCTGAAAGTTGATACCAGCTATCAAAATCATCACCATCACCACTTTTGAATAGACTATGCATACATTTAGGGCCAATCAATTTTGAAAATTAGTAAATATTGCTTAATAGTATTTAGGGATTCAATGATTATTCCAAATCGGTAGCATAGATTTTGTATCCGTACTTTATAATTTCAAACAATGAAGGGAAAAAAAGATCCAGTAAACATGGAATTTAAAATCATCAAAATAGCTTGTAATAAACAAAACAGCTGATAAATGAATTTATAATACAAGATACAAATACATCTACACCCTGACTTATGACATCCTACCATAATAGGACTGAAACACGTGGATATGAAAAAAATTAATGTAAATATAGAAGTAGCTGAATTGGAAAAATTTAGCAAACATTAACATTATCTTGGTCATACAAGTGTATAAGAGCTGATAAAGTGCAAGAAAGTATATAAATTGTCCTTTGAAAAAAAAACATACTATGTATATATCATAAATTACTCTCAGTTGTACCAGTGTTCTCTATTTTTTTCATTTTCACTATTGGCAAACCATTTCTCCTATTCAGCACACAGATGACTTCATACAAAGGAAAATCTGTTATCTTTTCAAACTACACCACACAAGCAAACACAATGTTTAAATTTACTTTCAACAGTTATCAAAGATTACTAAACTGAATACAATTTTTGAACTATCAATTTTAAAATACAATTAAGTATTTGTTTTTTTTTATGTCATTTTAAAAGTTTGTAGACGAATAAAAGCTGTGTTGCCAATTTTGATGTTTTTTGTTTCACTTTTTCTAATTTGAGAGTTCGATGTTGACAATATTTAGATGTTTAATTTTTTGAAAAAGAGTAACTTCCAGAAAAATCACAACTAATTTAGCAACACTGACTATCAAATTAAAAGTGACGATGCACTAGGTTTTTTTAATTTTTTTTTAATGGTAGAGCACACCATATGAACAATTCAGGAAAAAATTTGTCCAACTTATGACTATTTTGAGACACAAACTGTCAGTTGGAACAGAACCTGGTTGTAAGACCCGGAGAAAGTGTAACGCTGTTTATAATGAACAAGTTTCAAATCCTTCAACGATACTGAATCAAGTCAAATGAATTTATTGATGTTGCTAAATGGTGGTTAATTTTTTCAATTTCATGGTGAATACTTACTTGCCATCCTCTTTCTGAAAGGTCACTGTCTCCTCCAATTCGACCATGCAAGTTCATTAGACTCTCTCCATGCTAATTTAGGGAAAAAAAAGTAAAATATTTTGTTCTCATGAGATGCAGGCTTTTCTTTTCATTTGTACATGGTTGCCTGCATATACATAAGGAAATTATTTTTGAAAATACTGATTTTCCACCCACTACAATTCAACTACATCAAGGTAAGTAAAGAATTAGTTTTGATCAGATGTAATAAGTATGAACATGTCAAAATGAATCTACACTTGGTTGAACACATCCTAATATTGTAAAGGTGAATATCTTATAAAACATACAAAGGAAAAAATTCATAAGTGAATAAAATGAATATTGTCTGCTGGTTGGAAGATATTAGATACATTTTACAATCGATATCATTTTCAATTATTTCCAATGATTTTATAATTAAGATTTCTCTGATGAAAAGGCAGAAATTACCTAATAAGCCAATCATCGAATAATGTTCTACGATACAACCTAAATATTTTTTCTTCCTGAGTAACTAACCATTAAAGAGGTACATTAACCAGCTTCACAATAATATACCATGGTACATTAATTACATTTTATGTAACTCCTAACATTTTTTTAGTGCTAACAAATACATAACCATTGAATGAATATATACTTTCCTACCTCCTAAAACTAACAAATCTAAAATTAAATCTCTCAAAATACAAACCCGTGTTAGGTATATTGTCCTGGGAAGAACATGAATATTCATCAAATAATAGACTACACGGCTCTGGAGATGTCCTGAAATGAATGGAAAAAAAAAAAGTTGCAAGATGAATCTTTGGAAATTATAAAAAAGGACTTCAGTAATTACAAAACCCTCAACTCCAATTGTCACACCCAAGTGAGAGACATCTATTGGTCCTCCCTCGACTAACTTAATCAAAAAAAATTTACAGGTTGATAAGCTGATTTAGAGTTATCTAATGTAAATCCACATAATAGTTACAAGATAAAAAAACTAATGACTAACTTTTACAAAAAGGTAATCATTGATAATTTTATCTTGAAAATTGAGCAATCTTAGTAAACACTTGAATATAAGGTTTGCCAGATCTAAATTAGGAGATTTTCAGTGGGATTAAAAAGCTTAAACATTCAAAATGATAAAATGTTTTTACTTTAAATATTCAAAAAGTAGAATAATATGCGAATCCACGGAAAAATGTTGTGACATGTAAAACAATTCATCTTACCTGATGAATATAGTTTTCTGAAGCTGAATACATTTTATCTAAAAATTATATAAATGCAGTATATCATCTCTCAAGTATGATGAAAGTATACTTAGAATAGTTTAGTTATTTGTTCTCCAGGACTAATTTTAGGCATGGATGTTATTCCATAGTATGGCACAACAGTTGATAAGTACCTGTTGTCAGATAAGAAGAAACTAAAACAAAAATAGCCAATTAACATAGTTAATATGAAAGCCATCATAACATTTTACTTCCTGCTGGTCTCTCCTGCTCCATTTGTTACTGATTAGGAAAGATTCTAAAAGTTTTTTATTCAACAGTTAATAATGCTTGATTTTTTTTTCTGAAATAGAAAAAGATTCAAATTCTGCTGAAAAGATAAGTGGTAAAGACAATACCCTTTAATTCCATTACTAACCAAAAGAAAAAAAACAGTAGAGATCTGGTTTTGTGGTTAACAAAGTTCCTGTTTGTAAAAATTTTAAAAGTTTGGTTCTATGAATTGAATGACTCAATTTGATTTAGGGGTGTTGAAATTGAAAGCTTTAATACCTAGGAGTAGCAATTACCATGTTATTTTTTACATCAAGGAAACATCCTTTGCTTTCCGAACTAGAACATATTGAAAATATATCTGTGCTTCACATAAACGAATCACCATAGCCTATGTGTGTACCAGAAATAATTATCAGGGGGAAAAAAAAAAACACAAGATTTGGGTATTGTTGATCCTAAATGAGCAGAGAGACCTGAAAGAGTACTTTTTGAAAAAGAAAAAAAAATTTTTTAGATGGTGTCTCGTGGTCTACTTGCATAGATTTCCAAGGTTACAGCCCCCAAAATGTGGCCAGGAGCACTTGGAGACACACAGATATAACTGAAGAAATAAAAAGAAGCCATTTATAGAGCTACAGCGATTTGATACAATATAGTCATAAAAGATAATTAGGAGATATCTAATTAGTTGAAAGTGATAATCAAGGACTTTCATGAAATGCCATCATGTTCACTGGGTATTAAATGCAAGAATTTTCTATAATTGAGAGTGTTCAGTTTTTTTTGGTTGGTCAACTTAGTTTGATTTAGCCATCGATGGTTTTGGGGAAATCGTTCATAAAATCTGGCTTCACCTAATTCAATATAACAGGATTTACTAGGATATAATATTTACTTCTCTTACCTGCCAATTTGTTGACTAAAAATCTTTCTCCTTGGTTGAATATCTGGATAAAGGACATATTACGGTCATGGTTATAGTCTAACTTTTCATAGTTTTGATTGTAGTGTTCAACTCTCTTCATAAAATCTTGTACAGCTTCATTTTTGTCCATGCCAATGTAATCAGGGCTGCATACTTTAACCTCCTACCAGAAAAAAAAAGTAAAGAAAAGAAAAGGTTGAAAAAGGTCATTTTATAAAATAAGTATTCAAATTCATCAAGTATAAAAAAAACTGATAAATTGAAGTAATTCAAATGCAGCAAAATGAATTAGTATTTGAAAGCCAATACCAACAATAAAACAGAACTGCAAGATCTTAGGTAATATTTGTGACACAATTATATACTTAAATTAAAAAAGAAAAAATAATACATGAACTAGACAAATGTATTTCAGGAGGAAACTATAAGTTTAATTGCACTGCCATAGCAGTTTGTTGATCCAAAGAGCATGGGATGTGAAGTAGTATTTTTCGGTGAGAACACAGCATATTCTAACAATCTATTTTATAGTCCAACTCCATGGCTAAAAAAGAATTTTCTGATATTCAAAATAGATTTGAAATTCATCTAGAACTTTTGGAGATATTATGTTGTGTACATATAGCTACGATGCAGGGGAGGTGATCTTTGAACACCCACTGCTCCCTTAGGCCATTACCGAAACTGCCATGAAATTTCACTGATAGTCATCAAGAACTTTTGGAGATATGCTGCGAACATATACCTCCGATGCAAGGGAGGTAACCGTGGAAAATTCCTGGATCCATCCCAAAATGTAAACACTTCTTCTTTAGCTCTTTGCCTATCCTCCCACAAAATTTCACAAAAAATAAGATTTGAATCATTGCTATTTAAATATGCATCTGTATAAATATAAAAAAAAAAAAAAATTTTTAAATTACACACATGTACACAAATAGAAATCCAGCAGTGGACAATGGCAAACCACTGCTTTACAATACCCACAAGTTTTTTGTGACAACTATTAAATTATTTACTATAACATTCTAAAATGGTAACTGCCTTAAGATTTAAATCTCAAAAAGGAAATACAACTAAACCAAACTAAAGGCATAAACATAACTGTTGAGATGATTCAGTTAGGTTGGAAAAGGATGTGGAGGACTATGATCCCCAAAAAATTTAAAATGTAACAAATGAAAAAATTACCAGAACATTGGCTTCAATAATTGAAGGATCATCACAAATGGACTCCACAAAGAACAATTTGAAATTATTCTGTACTGTAAAAAAATCCACAATGAGTTTACGTCTGTCTCTGGTAGTATTCGTAGCATCTACAACCTGAAACGAAATTTTTTATTTAAAAAAAAAAAAAATGAAAATAAAAAATTTTAAAGAAAAGATTCAAGATCTAAAATTTAAAAGTGAACACTATGTAACAAACTACCTATGACCCATGTAGGAGATTGCAATACAAGTTTTCATATTTAAAAAAGTTGAGTAAAATTAAAGAAATACAGAAATGAACAGTTAGTATTGGCTGGAATGTAGCTCTTTTGGGGTTTTGTAAAAACTTTATCAAAGGCATAAAGTAAAGTTTTTATGAATCTTCATGACAAATACTTAAAAAAATTAAAAAAAAGATATAACCAATTTTTTCTATGACTTTGCAGATCAGATTCGTAGAGGACTGAAATACAGTAAAAAAAACAAACAAAAAGACATACAAGGATCACTACAAAATAACTATATTGTTCAAAATATGTGAAACCAACAGATTCCCAAGCGGAAAAAAAAGTAAAGTTTTTATTACCTTTATTGGACACAAATACAATATCTATTACTAATCAATTCTTTCTACAGATAAACATCTAATTTATTCAAAGTGTTAACAATTGAATTTATGAATTAAGTTCTGTTTTTCTTTCATGAATTTTTCACAGACTCGCCAACTTGGTGTTAAAAATGGCACATGAGACTTTTCTACACATAGTTATTCAATATCTTCATCTTGCTCTTCTGATAAGAGATCATCCGAGTCTTCTTGGTTTTCAGTTCTCATAAAAAGGTACATCTCCATACACAAGTCCATTCTTATGACCGCTGCATATTGCACCCTTTTTTCATTTGCATAAACTGACTTAAATGACTGACCTTGGGAGCAGGGAGTTTGTCTTATCACTGAAAGAATTTCAATGAAATATCTCCCAAAGTCCCCAATGAATTGTAATGAAATTTCCTGAATGGTTAAGGCACATATCAAGGACGACATGAATAAATTTGGGGGAAGATCCAGAAATTTCCTTTTGATCTAGATACTTTCTCATTTTCCTTTTCTTCCAACATTTCTGTATTTTCACCTGTCCATCTACACAATCTCCAAAAGTACTCAAACGAATTTCAATGAAATTTTGTGGAAAGGTTGATTGAGAGATATTTTTGCTCTTTTGGGGCACATTTCTGTACTTGTCATCACGATAAGTCCAAAAGTTCTGAATGAATTTCAATGAAATTTAGTGAAAGAGTCAGCCAGGCGTTGAGAATGAAGTGAATCGATTTCAAGGCAGATCCAAGAATTTGTTTTTAATTGAGAGATACTTTTTCATCATACATTTATGTCTGTCCAGACAATATCACCAAAATGTCTCAATGAAATTTTGTGAAAAGATAGGTCTGGGGATGAGGAAAAAGTAATCAGATTTTGGAGAGGATCCAGCAATTTGTCCATATAATGTGCACTGATGTATGAAAACATGTGTAGCTCAAAGTCTGAAATAAGGCCTTTCCAGTGTTAAGACTACTTTGAGTATGTCATTGAGTACACTTAGTACTACAAAAACTATTGAAAAAAACCTTATGTGATTTAGAGAGGGGGTCATAAAAGTAGCCAACTAATTTGATAGTCAACTTGAATGACATTCTAAAAGTTATAACACAGTGTTCAGACTGTGGTAGACTTTAGATATGTAATCAAACACACTTGATATTACAAAAAAAAACCCCAAAACATTTAAAATATTTGTCTAAATAAGGAACAAGTAATGGGCATAAGGATTTGGCAGTCATCTTGAAATAATACCTTTTTAGTAGTCAGACAGCTATGAACTTCCAGAATCTTATTTAGCACACCTGATACTACAACTTTGAGAAACCTTCTTTGGAAGTTAAGGTAGGTTTTTTTTCATAAATGCAACTGACAATGAGATAAATTATGTGTTTTGGTGATACTATGTTCCAGTCCTCCATTGATCTGGTCAGCAAAATACACACTGGGTCATAGAAAATATTGATGACATCTTTTAAAGTACTTATATTAAGGATTCATAAAAAACTTTACTTCGTGCTTCTAATAACCAATGCTCATAGAGTCCACATTAAGTGCTACGTAGCGATTTAAACAAAAATAAGGATTGAGTGTAACAGATCTAATTTCATAATTCAACAATTAACCACTTTTTTAAACCATTATAATCTTTATCGAAGAAAAGATGTTGAACATATAGGAATGTTATGAAATAAGTAAACAACTGTAGCCACCAAAAGGTAGTGAAGGATTCTATCTTTTATGCGTGTGTATTCTAGCGTTCTTAGACTTAAAAATTGGCATCAGTACTCCACTAGACACCTTCTTTTTTAAAAAATAAAAAAATTCTCCAGAATCTAGATATTTCTAGAAGTTTCTTTCTCTATTTTAGATGTTTTCTGATGGAAAATGCTTGTGATGTCATAGATAGAATTTTTCAATGGATTTCTTTTTTTTTTTTTTTTCATACACAAATTCTGATTTTGATGCTATGGTTGTACAATTATTGACTTTGAAGTTGGTATGAAGAACATGTTGCTAATATGCAATTTGTTTGCATGAAAAAATCTATCCATCTAAAGACTATCCAATGAAAAAAATAAAAGTGAGTACCTCCTCCCACATGAAGATCAGTGATGGATATGGATGTTGGGAAATAGGTATATAGGAAAATTAGGTATGAGGAACTAGGTATATGGTAAAGTCTATTCATAGACATTGAATAGAACATACAAAAAAACCTGGAAATTGAGAAGTAGGTATACACTGTACCCATGAATACTCCCTACCCCCATTTCCACAACTGATAGAGATAGAGAGAGGGAATCTATGAAGCCAAAGCCTCATTTGGCCCTTGGCCACAAAAGGATGAACACTCCCAAATACTCTACTTCAATTCTTTGTATTGTAAGACAGCTATGGCAAAAGTATTTCTTATTGTTATAATGACTTATCCCTATAATACATTATGGTAATCACTAAGAACTAAACACGACATAGTCAGATATGCACAAACATGACGTAATATGATTACACAGTTTTTTAATATTTGAGTTTCAATTGTTAAATTTAATAACATTCAAGTTAGTTTGGCATAAATCAGTTGAAAGGCTTCAAATAAATTTGGAAAAAAAAAAAAAAAATGTAAAACATATATTTGATCAACCACATCTAGATCCAACGGAATATGTTCATATACTTTCCTTGAATAAAGTAATATGTAGTTGCTTAATGTATTTTTTATAATTGTAAATTATGCACTTCAAGAATCAAGTTTAATATAATTCCAGATAAATCAAAATATAGAATTTTACTAAGAGTGAAATGCGATGGAAAATCTAGGAAAATATTTATTGAAGATGGCTATTTTATGACAGGTTTCATAATGAAATAATTGCAAAATAAAGCAATACAAAATCAACATTTGTCTCACTATAGAATACAAAAGCATTGTTCAAGTGATTTTATTTTGTTCTTTAGTTATAGGAGTTTTCAGATTGACAAGTTTTGATGCATATCTTAATGGTTAATAGAATTTTAATAGGCTTAACCAATGGCTAAACTGTTCTGCAAAAAACTACCACTAGTGATTGAAGGCTAATACTTACAGCAACCTCTCCACCATTTTTTAAGAAGGCTTGAGCATCTTCAATGGCAAGCAGAGCACATTTTCTGTAAGAAGCACAGTCAGCCATTAAAAGCAGAAAACAAGCAAAATAAAAACAAATGGCAAAGTCCAGCCATGGCAATGCCAAATTACATTAAAGCAGAAAGAGAATGAGATGAATAATAGCATTTTATACAAAAGAAGAAAAAAGCAACTTAGGCAGTTCTCTTATAATTAATGTTTACCAGGCAGTAATGGAACATATTTTTTTCATTTAATAATCTTATGGTTAATAAAATTGAAAACCACTCAATTTGCATCAGGTTCACAAGATATGAAAAAGTCATTTCAAAGTACTTGCAAAAATTTCTACAATGGCAAATTACACCAAAAATATCAAGCTTTAGACACATGCATGCAGACAATATCTTATAGGCATGTGCGTTTTTTAGAAAGCAAGGCTTCTGAAATAAAGTTTTGAAATATCAAATTTATATTAGAAATTAAAAAGAGATTATCAGCAAAATTTTAATCTTGAATGCATGAAAGGATTCAGCTGAAAGCAAAATACAAAAATACTTAAAGTGATATCATTAGTTTGGTTTTTCATGAATTATTTTCAATGTTTTATGTTTGATGAATACTAATTATTTGATAAAAATTAGTGTACATGTTGACACTTAGATTGGTTTCTATTTTTCTTTCCAAATGTGTTTAAATTTCATATATATTTCATATATATATATATATATTGAAAAAAATATATATTGAAAAAAAAATAAAAGGTACTGGTAGCTCAATGGAATTCAAAATTTTAGTAAAATGCAACGAAAATTTTTTTAAAAAAATGTATAGTTTCACCTGTAAATACTTACATAAAACTATACGCTGCAAGTCATACAAATGACTTAAAATAACCAATTCACATAGCTTTTGCAGCTAGGGTTCACATTTTTGTACAATAAATATATCATGGAGATGTCATATATTCATGAAACTTGTTGACACTTATGGAAATTTTGAGCTGAAAAAGTAAGCACTCAGAAAAAAAAAAAAAAAAGAATAAAACAATTACTTTACTTACTGTCTAATGAATTTTACTTACTGTCTTATTTCAAGGGCTTCTTTATTGTCTGGTCGGAAAAAATCATGGCTTTTATATTTATCTGTAGCAGCTCTTCTGTATTCACCAACATTGAACACTAGAAAAAGAAAAGAATTGAAAAACCAAATACTTTTGATTGTTTTGTGACAGCTTTCATATCAGCTTGCATTTTTAAAAACACTGACAGAATTAGCTTTATATTAGCTTGTTTATTGATTTCAACATCAAAGATGGAAAACAATGAGATTTTCAGCATTTTATGGTTTTCATTTTAAAGTAAGTAAAAATGCAAATGAGATGCAAAAAAAAAAAAAAAAAAGATTTGTGTTGAAGGGAATGATTGAACAAAAGTGATTTGTGAAGTTCTATGCTGGAGATTCCTTGGTGAATGATACTTTCAAGTTGAATTTGATAGTAATCAAATAAAGACATAACTTAGGAATAATCAAGACGTTGAACCAAATATACTCAAAATATTCAAATCAACCACTGAAAATCATTTGTACCATGCTGGTTATGATAATCACTTTGATGTAAGACTTCCACATAAGTGGGAAAATAACAAAAACTATCTACCATTTGGGATTTGCTACTTGAATGCGATGAAAATGTTGTGTTTTGTGTGGTTCATATAAACACATCCTTTGATTTAAAATCAGCAATGTCACTAGGTAATGGAATAGCAGATTGAATATTCATTTTTATTCCAATTAGGCATTTTGTCCCAACTAAATAATTGGTTAATTTCTTGATGTCTAAGAACAATGAAGTTAGGTCTAATAGCTACGACTTTTTCATTTATCAAAAAATTACAACAATGTATATCATTAACAATGATATAAGAAAAGATAGGTTTGATTGTGCAATGTGGAATTATGTATCTCATACGATTGTGTCAAAGGAATTTCTACAGATAACCAACAAAGTTTGTCCCCACAAACCTGCAAGAAATATTTTTACTACGATAGACATTGATCACAACCCAAGCTCAACAATTGTCAAAGATTCTTTTCATGGGACAGGTATAACCATTATTCAACAGCTATCAATTAAAAATCAATGAACATCATGTCCCTTTTATCACTGAAATAGCTCAATTAAGAGGATTAGAAAGATACATCATACACAAATGCATCTCCAGTAGTCTAACCTAGACCTAATCCTACTTTTCCTCATGTAAATGGACTGGTTATGCCAGACAACCTAGTTCTAGATCTTGGATTGTTATAGGAAAATGACTGGTTACACTATCTTGCTAAAGAAACCCAAGCAGACTGAACAACACTTCCTTTCATGGAATGCATATCATGCTTCAGTGGCCCTCATGCCTCTCTTCCTAGAATGCTCACAGTCACAATGATACAGCATGTGATAGATGTTGTAAAGGTTGTAACTGAATACCGCAATCTAAGTCAGGTTCCAATGTTGGTAATGGACCAATCACTATTTGCAATAACCGAAATTATAGAATGGAACTTTCCTGCTAAACAAAGATAAATATATAATAATGATTGGTAGATGACATTAAAGCTGCAGCACTCAAGACCATAGGTAAATGGCTTGACACCAGTGCTGATATTGCTACAGGTAAGCTAATTGATTCTCTTTTGAAGGTCACATATAACCTGAACTTGCCAACCAAGAGACAACTGCTGCTCCTCTCATGGACAACTATTGGACAATCTCAATATGCATGCTATGAGCTAATACATTGCAACTTCAAAAAAGCATGCAAGGGTGTGTGCAAGTGTTGCAAAGCCAGACTAGTGCACAGCTCTCTGGTACTATGAAGATGGCTATTTCCAAGACTAACTTACCTTCATATGCACACTAGAGATTCGTTTATTGCCATGAATTTATGATCCGCTCGAGCATCATGAAAACAGCAATCCTGGGACAAAGGGTATCCTGAGTTCCTGAAATTCCAGACTTTTTGTTGCTGCATAAGCTAGGCCTACTTTCATGTTCTATAGAGTTGGGTCATCAATACCAAAAAGTTATGGGACTAGCCCAGAAAAAGAGTACCCTAATGTTAGAATATAGTAACAATATCCAGCAAGAAAAGAGAATCATGGGAAGGTATTTTCCAATACAAAACCATGTTCAACATTCATGACCCAGATAAGAGAAAATCAATTTTTGGTTAATTCAGCCTAGTTATTGTAACAGGCTTTTAGTAACTAACTATAGTGCTATTGTTTTAAATAGCTTTTACTCAATGAAACTTCATCTTGTAGTTCTAATAACCTGTTCATCACTGATGATCTTGGCTTAAAGATAAATTTTTTGCTGACATTTTGGCATATGTTAGTGTGAATCATACATTACTCATTATGGTCTTTATTTCACACCAACAAAATAGTTTTAACATTTAGAAAAAAAATGAAAACTTGAGTATATGAATTGGAATGTATCATCCTGAGCCTATATAAAAATTAGATAGAGACAACAAAGAATAATTAATAAAAATTCACTAACCTTTAGTCTTGATTCCAATCCAGTTAAGATAACGTGTCAGTTTCTTCGAGATGTATGTTTTTCCTCGGGCTGGCAAACCAACCATGGAAATAACAGTGGGAGCTTGGACAACAGTTGGGCATGATGCTGCAGAACAAACAAGTTTTGAAGGATAAAATGATGTTTCACTAAACAAATTCATAGATAAGACAGTACACCTAACAGCATTGCAAAGTGACCATTTCACCTCAAAATTTTTCTCCATTGAATCGAAGATTTCCTTCAAGTGCTTTGCTTGATTTGAATAATGAAGAGATCTTAGTTGATGAATTGCATTGATAATAGATTTAAAATTTTACAATGAAGATTGAATTGAAAGAATAAAATAAGAAAGAGAACTGAAGTAAAAACAAGTATTCTAAAAATATCCACTGAATTAAGGGTAATCAAAAAATTAGCATGTTGACTTTATAAGCCATTTGAATATTGTACATTTTCCTGATGATCCCAACGAGAGAAGATTTACACATTGTACCATAACAACAAAGTACATCTTAAACAGAAAAAAAACAAAAAAAAAAAAAAAAAAAAAAAACCAAAAACACTGAAGATATTGACAATAATATATTGACAAATTGCATTGACAGATATTTGGACATGCGAGACTGAAGTGACACCAGAGAAATTTTTGAAGTCTTTCAATGTTTAGTATTTAAAGCTGTAAGTAGACTATATATGTATATGATGAAGTAAAGATTGGCTACAAATCAATTTTTTTGGTCTAATTTGCATAAATGAATTATAAAATAATGGAACATAAAAAATTAATACATTGACAAAAGAAAATATAAATTTAAAAAAAGAATATATGACACCATTGGTATTAACATATCTGAGAGAAAAATATCTGAACATTTAATAGTTGTAGTGAACATTGTAAATATGAAATAATTATAAAATAGATATAAATAAATGAAAATATAATGTCACTGTAAGAATCTTTTCTGAAAGAAAAAAAAAGAAAATAAAATGGAAATTGATCAAAGAAACTCTAGAAAAATGTGTGAACCCTTTCATTTCTTAATGGTGCACAGCGAGAGCTGTAGTGGAAATGTGTAACAATCATTGTTTTCAGCACAGAATAGTCCCTGCTATCTGACAATTGTTTTTTTTTTAATTATCAAGCGGATATCAGCATCTCAAGTATCGTCAGTAATTAGTGAATGTAAGAGTCAGAGCAGATGGGGTTTACAGCCAGGTCTTTTTAGCAAATATGTTGAATGATATCATCTTCAATTCAAAATACTAATATACTTTTTTTACCATGTATTACCCGGGAGGTAATGTACAAGGCATTCTGCTTAGGTAAATATAATCATATATGAATCTAGTCTGGTAAGATTTTTTCTGGTGTTTTAGCTGCAAGGTGAAATGACTCGTTAAAATCATGATAAATAATTTAAAAAAAAAAAAAAAAAAATCAATTTTTTAGCACATGTGAAATAGTGTGAATTTAGTTTGCAGTGATGACTTGTCGATTTTTTTTTTTTTGTATTTCGGACACAAAGTAGAGTCACTAAATTGATGCTGCCACTTTGGTAGAGCGGAAAAAAAAAGAATAGACAGTAAGCACTCCATATTCATTCAAGTCTAACAAGACTCAATATCTATAATACTTCGAAGGATAAATACCAAATCCTTTTTGTACTTTTTGTACAGAATAAACAGCAAAGAGTAGATTTTTTTTATTGAACCACCATAACCCCACAAATGGTCTGCCAACCAACTGTAGAGCCCACCTTTCCAGCTAAAGAAAATTATTCATATATGGAGTTATCTGCTCTTTGGAAAGGATCTACTTCTAAACCCTATATCTCTGTAGAAACGGCAAATTCCTTGTTCCCCTTTTTGACGTCACACAGAACTGCCAATCAGATGGCTGATTCTTATCTTTACGATATTTAAACTGTGGCGGTAAATCTCTCTCTTTCTCTCTGTTCCGACGGCCTCGAGGTAAGCTCGTCTCTTCTCCTTCCTCTCTCTTCAGTTAGGATAGTTAGTATAGTTTTTATACACACTTTGTTCTACACACGCATCATCACATATTCATCTCAAGAACACATCCTATTCAAGTTAAACATTCTCATCATAGTTAGGTCGGACTTCCTCAGATAACTTCATAGTGGCTATAACTAGGATGACCATACTGACGGACATCCTATAGACTTACATTTACTTAGTGACATTCCTTTCCCTTCATCCTTCCTATCTCTACATCTTTATCCTGGTTGATCCCTCCACATATCCGTGTCGGCAGAAACTCCGGTCCTTGTTTATTTTAATTCACTCATGAATTAAATCTAGCACTGTTGTTTACTTTTTTGTTCTTATTTCTTTGTTTTGGTAACGATTCAACTAGCTGTGTACTAACCTTGTTTTTGTGCTTAAGCAACGAACACGCTACTCACCAGGATTTATCTCCTTAGATCAATTCTGATTATTTACAAGTTAGGGGGCTAATATATCTAGCAGCCCTAAATCAGGACCCCTGACACTAAACAACTAGCCAAGTGGGCTACAAATTCTCCTCTCTTTGCTTGTTTGCATGTCTCTGGGTGCTCCTTGGTCACATTTTTAGGGCTACCACCACAAAATTTGTATGAATACACCACTAAACACCATCCAAATACATCAGGGGGGGGGGGTCATTTTGGACCATCAATAACAAAATCTTGTGCTGCTTTTTATTTTTATTTTGTTCTATCATTAGTTCTAATATATGCATGGGATATCAATTCATTTATCCAAGGTATAGGTATTTTCTCAACTTTCTGGATAAATGAGATTAATTCTGAGAGGGGATGGCATATCCCTAAATTAAAAATAAATTTCTATCTATTTTCTTTACAAATCAATGACCAATTAAAGAAGCAGTTCCCAGTGATAAAATAAACTACAAAGCCACACCATTGTTAAGAATATATAAAAGAATACCAGTAGGGAATGAAATTTATGAATCTATAATGAGTTAATTCCTCAACATCAATTGTTTTAACATACCAATTTTTATCATGACTGACTGATGCAGAATTATTTTTAAAAATCTAGAACAAAAAAAATTCAAGGATACATCCCCAAAATTCAATCAATTCTCCCTTAGCCCATGGCTTACCCTTTCACAGAATTTCATTGAGAACTTTCAGAGATAGTGTGCAGACAAAAAGATAAGTAGGTTTTAGTCTTTACATTACATGACACACCAAAACCCCCTTCTCAAAGTCAGACATTAGCAATAAAATCACAGCTATAACTACTACTACTGATACTACTACTACGCATTGCACAAAAGTTAATAGCTAAATTAATGGTAATCAGGGCCAAAGAGAGTTGGTAAATGTTGCAGTTAAGGACTTATGAAACCCAATGTGATAAGACAAAGTCTTCTGATATTTACAAGCTCAAGTAGGATCTAGCAGTTGTAGTCAATAGACTTGTCAGAATTTCATTAAATAAAACATTTTTACACTAGTTCATCTTTCATCTTATTTTTTTTGTTACCTTTTATCAAAGTTTGTTTTACATTCTATCACTCCTGTTTGTCCATGCCTCTTTCATGTTAAAGCTACAAGGTCTATTAAACTAAAAATAGGCATGTAGACTTGCAGAAGATCAACTCACGACACAGGATAAGTAGAGTTAACCACAGAGGTTATTCAAGGTTACTACATCATTTCTATTGGCTCTATGGTTCTAAACATTGGAAACAAATTTTATACCAGAATTTTTGTGTTGTGTGTTGTGTTTATATGTGTATACAATGATATTGTAATATGATGAATATTTGTGCATTTTGTGAATCATTCTTCTCAAAAATACACAAATATTCATTATATTACAATATCATTGTACACACATATAAATACAACATACACATAAGGGAAAAAAATTACAATCCTCGAAAAAATTGGCATATTTCATAAATGAAGCCAATAATGTAGAACAGCTCTCCCCAGAAGTGCTAGTTTCCAATACAAGCTAGCATGGCCATACAGACAAGCACATACCAATGAAGCTGGAATGTAGCAGTTGAAGATGAAAAGTAGGATTAGGTAGTAGGAAGTTGAGGCAAAACAGATCTGACAGTCATGGAGACAAACTAGAACAACGTCAGTGAATGACTAACATTCAGATAGATAGATTACATGACCTAATATAAACGATTCAATTCTTGAGAAAACTAAAATTTCAATAAAAAAATAAATCATAAGTGATATGATGGAAAGTTAAACTCACAGCTCAAGACATCAATTTTTAAAAAACTCTGTGAATGAGCTTAAATAACACTAGTTGCTGCAAAGTTGGTAAATAGAGAAATGGATTAAAACTACTTCAGCAGTGCCTGTTTCAAAGGTGACGGCTTGGAAGGGAACAGATTTCATGGTGAAAGGAGCAACCTGCCATAATAGTCATGTAAAATAAATTTCAGTCCATCATTAACAACAGCCTCGAAGTATTTTAGTTTTTTCTTATCAGGTTAGCTAATTTAGATATTTTGTATCTAAAATAGTAGATCTAAATTCATATATAATTCATTTGGAAGAGGGGGAATGATTTGACAGAGCCTAATAGCAGGCTAAGACAGTTTTTGTGCAAATACAAGTATATTTTTGTAGTGCGTGTGTTTTGCTGGTGGTTATATGTTACAAGTCAAAGGGTGTGGACTAGGTGTAGGAGTTATCTATAAGTGGATGTTGAATTATCTTCTAAAGGATGTTTTGGACTTGACATGGATTTTCACATTAAATCTATTACCTATGTTAGAGTCTTTTATGACCATAGATTGTATTGTTCTTAATTTACTATGACATGTGAGGGAGTAGATAATGTTGATTAGAAGTTCCTTCATGATATATGTGGGTAAACTGTGTACTAATCTATGGGTTGTTGAATTATGTTTGTTAATATGAATTAGGAAGGTTGCTGGTATTTTAGTGCTATTTCATTTTTCCTTTTTGATAAATCTACTTCAGGTTTTTAATTTTTTAGCAAAATTCAGTTCTTCAAATTTCCATATTTTGGCATGTATTGGTTTGTCTTGAAATTTTCTATTTTACTGTTGGTTTGTAATTCATTTAACACATTTTCCAGTAATATGTAGATAATGATGTACTATTTTCATATTTTTTGCTCGTAAAGGATGTTGTATGGTTGGCTAATCTAAATGATCTTTTAGATATTCTGATGACATATTTTACTTCAAAGGACCATTCCCAGATTGATATTTCTACTTGGTATACTATTTTTGATCTGAGACATTTGTTTTCCAGGGGGCAACTATTCCTATCGGTGCAATTGTAGTCTTGTTTCATTATATTATGTTTTCCTATTAGTGTTGTTTCTAATAATTTTATTGTTATATTTTGTGATGATTGTATTGAAATTTTCAGTACAACTAAAACTAATATTCAGTTTATTTTTGTTAAATATTTTGTGGGTAGGTGTCCTATTAATTGAATGAATGTTTTACCTAAATTAGTTCCTACTTGTAGATTGAATGAGGGTGGATACCAGATGATTCTTCTGGGTTTTTTTTTTCCATGTTTCTCGCAATTGGATTTGTCTTTTTTGTTGTAATTAAAGTTTGTTTTGGTGAAACCACTGTTATTTAGGTCTTTAATATAGTGCATTATTAACTTTGGTAAATACTGTTTCATTGGAGGTGTTATCTATCAATGTAGTTCCTATAGATTTGGGGATCTTTTTAATGATTTTATTTGGAAGGTTAGAACTAGTGTTGTAAAGGTTTCTTTTCTATATGGTTCATAAGTGATATCAATCAAGGTAAGATTAATGTCTAGGGCATGTAAAATTTTTATATTAGCCTTGATTTCTACCCTCAAGTTCATTTTTCTCATTTTTTTATGATATATATTTTTCAATGTTATTGCATTTTTGTGCATTACTATTTTTCTACAATGAGTAGGTCATTATCCCAGTATAATGCTATATTTTTAGAATCTACTTTATGCATGAGGTTGTATAAAATACACGGTCCGATCAAGTCCGACATCTCAGCCAAATCGAGGTTGCCCATAGAGACATAGAAACCACGGACATCGTTTTTTTTCATCCACTGTCCTTGGTTGTGGAAAAGTACATTTGCAATGTTTGATTATTTCGATGTTCCTATTTCTGATGTTGGTAAAAGTTTCACCAAATTCCATGACTTCCTCAAATGTGCTTTTCGATATGGACGGGTAAAAGTCTATGATGTCAAACTGAACAAAAGGTGATGGCATCATTAATGTTGATCCATTGGTTGAGGTGTAGTTGTTCTTTTAAAGTATTAATTTTTTCTAATATATCTTCGCTGATTTTACCTATCAGGGTTTTTGTCAGGTTGATAAATCTTGTTGTGGGTTTGTTGGTGAAATCATGTTTGTGGTCTTTCATAAGTATATGAGCATCCTTATTTTGTAATTCGCTAACTCCATTGCTAATGTTTAGTTTATCGGTGATTCTTTCCTTCCATGTTTATGATTGTTTCAAGATTTTCAGTTTGAGTATTCAATTTTTTGTAGATGTAAGTTATGTAGATCATTGTTGATCAGGCATTTGTTGTAAGTTTGGGAATCCATTCCACATATATTTTTGCTTTTGTCCCCTTTTTACAAATATGTCGTTAGATTTTTTCTATGTGTTGTATTTCTTCTCTTGATTTTTTCTGGTATGTATTAATGTATTATTTGAAATTAATGTTAGGTGATGGTTGTGAAAAGGTCCCAAGGGAAATTTTCTAGTTATTTGCTGTAGGTGGGCTTTTCTGTGTTTTAAAGCCAAAGTATCCCTTATTTTCATTTTGTTTGTTGAGTAAGTTATAGAAAAAAGTTTTCCACCTCATATGCCTGATAAGGTCTTCTGTCTTTTCCAGCAACCGTATTTGGTAGTGATGTTCACTAGGGATTGGGGTGTCTTTGAATGAATGTTCAATATTCAGCTTTTCCATATTTGCAAGGGTTTGAAATGATGTCCCCAAGAGATCTCAACTAGATAGGTAGGCTAGGAGCTATAACAAACAGTACATATAGTACAAATCGGGTTTGCAATATAGCATAATATAATATAATATAAAGCAATGATATGTGATTTCATAGAGTGCTCGATACATTCAACTTCAAACTCTAAGAGATAAGTTGGTCCAGAGTAGAGCTGGAAATATAGTAAAAAGTAGATTCGCTACGCTACACTAACACGTTTACGTTTCTGGCCTTTTTAGGTGAATGATTATATGCGTTTTAGATTCCTGTTTGGGGAATTTAAAACACACATACAATGGAAGCGCTAGTATATCTCTGAATTTTTGAGATGAGGAATTATTATTATTTCTATTAATATTCGGACCATCCACAATACCGTGCAGCAGTGGGCACGAATACACAGGTGAAACATGTCGCCCCTGGAAGAAGGTTCGGGTGGAAGAACACCGAAAAGTGGTGAGCAAAGGTGAAACTAACAAATCGGGTATAGCTGATCACGTATGGAAAGAAAAGGGAGACCACCGGCCCCTGTGGAACAAGATTGAGATAATTGATCAGGAAGAACACCGGAAAATTCGAAAATTGAAACAGTCAGCCCATATGCTAGGCAAAAAAAATTGCCTCAGTAATCCTAGCATTGACATGGATACCATATGGGAACCTCTGATAATGAAAGATAGAAAATAACATCAAAACACCAAAAAAAATGTCACCTGAGGTTTAAGGCTCCTAAAAATTAGTACCTGTAGTCCACATGGACACATAGCGTAGTGCTTACAGAACCAGACAAAATTACTGCAAGTAATCTGATGGTTCTAGGTTCAATCCCAGTGTGAGACAATAATAATATTACTAATGCTAAGAGGGGAATCGGTTAAATAAAGGGTTCGGTTCGTTACTTCCCCACACCTACCAGATGATACCTGATGAAGGCTGTAGAGTACAACGGCCAAAACATTGTATGAAAAACAACCAAGATGAGGATGCTCCGAATATCGATAGAAATAATGAAAGTGCTGTCTGTGGATGTCACAATAATTATTATAATTAACAGTCCCTTCTTTAGAGTTGAGTACCCTTAGGCAAGCTACTTCCAGGAGGAATTATGCTTAAGTAAATATATAACTTGATTCGAACCTACTGACACATAGGGCAGGGGTAGAGCAACTGCCTCTGAAGTGAAGGTTTCAACCCAACCTTGCAGTACTGGAAAGGATACTGGATTGTCTATATGCCACACTGAAGAGTTGTAATACAATGAAACTGCTGTCTGTGGATGACACAGTTATTAATTATTATACGATATATATGTTTATATCTATATCTATGTATATGTATATATATATATATATATTTTGTGTTTTCACTTTTTGCGCATTTTGGGGTGAGGTCATAAAACATACAGACCAATTAGATCAGATATCTCAGCTTAATCGAGGTTGCCCACAGAGACAAAAAAAAACAATGTTAATGGTTTTCATTAGTTCATTGTTTTTGATTGTGTTCGATTATTACTATGTCTCTGTCGTTGATGTTGGTGAAAGTTCTAGCAAATTCCATTGCTTCCTTGAAGATACTTTTGGATATTGAGGGGTGGAAGTCCATGATGTTGAATTGTATTAAGGTGCAAGTTTTTTTTCTTTTTAATGTTGCTAAACCAGGTAATGGCACCATAGGTATTAATCCATTGGTTTAGTCAGAGTTGTTGTTTTATGCTATTGTTTACATTTTCTAATATTTTACAACTAATTCTTTCTCTCGGTGATTTAGTGGGGTTGAAAAGTCTTGTTGTGGGTTTGTTTGTGAAGTCAGGTTTGTGGTCCTCCCCGATAATGTATGCATCTCTTTTGTATTTTTCCTACTCAATTGCTGATGTTTAGGTTGAATGTTTGAAAGTATCAGACTAAGATGAATGTATTGAGCACTCTATGAAAAACCCATCATACATTGGATATTGCATCATATCATATTGCAATGGCTATATATATATATATATATATATATTTTTTTTTTTTTTTTTTCTAACTATCAAGTATGGAACCTTTTAATTTAGCTCATAGAGAGTGGAAAATATCAGGTCAGTTATAGAATTGACATTTGCAAAATTAATGTACAAAAGAATGAAATCAAATCAAATAGTGTGTGAAAATAGAGGAAAAAAAGTATTGTGCACTGTAGCAAAATTCATTCTAGCATATCAAACGTCTCTTTAATTATTTTTTATTGTATGGTCTTCAATCTCTAAGGAGAATGTTAATGTTCAGGATTGATTCAATATTCATAATAACTGGTACAGCTATAATGTTCTAAAAGTTCAGTGGCAGGAAAATCCCAATAACATTTTGATATAAGGTTTATAATTTTGTACTTCATGACTAATAGAATACATGAACAAAGGTCAATTAGGAAGTCTATAAGGCATTTCATCCTGGGTGATGGCATTTGATTTTTTTCTCAAACAAAAGTTGAAGATACAATCAAAAAACACTTCCACATGAACATCATGTATAAGACCATTATGTAAAAACATCAGTGCAAACTCACATCGTCCTAAGTAGCATGCAAACATTTATAAGAATAGAGTTATGCAAATAAAGAAATTTGAAGTAATGATTCATAACTCTGTCCAATGCCAGGGCACCTTGAAAAACCTGCCAAGAAACATGGAAAAGCATCCAAGGTGAAGGATAGGTAGGTATGAATATCAAAGTCAAGCTGATTAAATAGAATGAAGTATGTATAAATATAAAAGGCAAGATGAGATAGAATAGAGTAGTCCATTCAATTTTGAAGACTTGATATTGGCATTTTTTTCATTGAAGGGAAGCTACTCTCACAGACTTTTCAAAAAGAAGTTTAAAATATTTTTTCAATTTTTTCTTCTTGATTTGCGGGAAAGAAAAAAGTCGATTTAAAAAAACTGATAACATAATCAATGATAGCATAGGAAAGGGGTACTTTAATTCTGGACTAGTTTTGTTTTGTTTTTTTTTCAATTTACCAGCAAAACAGCAATACAAACTTGGGGGAGGGGGAAAAAAAGGCATCCTAAAGCATAATTAAGCATCAACTTGAAATTCAATTTAAACCTAAATTGAAGAAAGCGTAACAGGGATTGACACTTGGAAAACTTGAGTCACAATTCCAATACAGCCTAAAATGACTTTCTATTGGTAGTTTTTTCTTTTGGAAAGCAGTAGTCTTTGGCCATTCATACACAAAGTTTCTATTGAAAATACAAAACACCAAAACAAAGAATACTTTCAGCATATCATTCTTTTTCCACTGATTATATTCGATCAATCATATTGTTGCACTATAATAAAATTTCAGAGTTGGGCAAAGAGATGGAGTTACTACTACAACATAAAAATTAATAAAGGTTCCGGGTTCGTCAGGAATTTTTTGTATAAAACTAAAATTACTGTAACATCAGTAGAAACAAGTTTTACTTCTTATATTTCGTGGCATTAATATTACTTTTAGAATATTTCACCTATTCAAGATCCATTTTAATCTAATGAATAGAAAACATTGTATTTGTATCATGTCTAAATAATGCGACATAGCAAGGATTTTTTTACCTGTTGGTTCATTTAACAAATATTTGTAAATAGAAATGTAACGTTGTGAATCGTGAATTATTACAATCATTTAAAAAATAATTTTCATTTAATTTTTCACTTATGAATGTAAAATGCGCTTCGATATTGTAACAAATGAAAATATTATTTTTATTCAATGTCAACAAAGTCTGCATAGATGCCTAAATTCTTGTCCTAATTTTTTTTATTTTCCCAATCCACTAAATAAATGATTAAACGATCATTTTTTACAGTTACATTAGTCAATTGTTTGTATGCATGTTTCACTAAGTGTGTTAAGGGGGAGGGGGGAGGCAACAAAAATTATTTGTTGAATTTCAATTCCGCAAGGAGTCTGCACCTGAAACCATCCCCGCAAAATCCAAAGGATTACTGTACTGGCTTATTGAAATTTAGTAATTTCTGACATTAGTCAAGATATCAAATTACAAAGATTTTTTTTATTTGAATAAGACAAGCCATGTTGTGACTTCTCAAGATGAGGCATTTAGAAATAGTAAAAACTACCTATATAACCAAATAAATGAATCATGAAAATTCTTAGATGAATGGAGGAAAATCTGATTATTCAATATTTAAGTTGACCAATTCCAAAACTTATTACGATTACTAATTTATTTCAGACAGCAGGAGTAGGAAAGAACAGAATTTCTTGATGGTAAATACTTTAATAAAGCATTTAATCATTCAAGATTTCTGATATTTTTCTTGCACATCACTTGTTAACATCCATTCCTTTTATACTATATAATAAAAAAATATATATACATCCATTCATGATGGTCACCTCAATTTAAGGAAAGTAGAAAATTTATCAAGATTAGTATTTTTTAATTAACTATTGGAATGAAGAGCTTTTCAAATGAAAGTCATTTATAGACAAAATTTTCCTAAACTTAATTTTGCCTTTCCACTTAAATATTTTATACATTTTTTCTTTATTTGCTCTTACCTGTCTACACAATAGCTCTAAAAATTCCCGATTGAATTTTATGGAAGGGGGCCCCAAATCGTGAGGAGGAAGTGGTTAGACTTGGAGGTGGACCTAAGAATTTATTGTTTGCAATATTTCTATCTTAAAGGCTTTCAGGGATAATATTCAAAGATTAGAATAAACAAAATTGCCAATTATCAGATAATGATTATTTGTTGATTTATTCAGTCATTGAAATTATTGATAGAAATCTATACTTTTTCAATTTCAGAAAAGTACTCAGTTAATTTTATTATTCAGTTAAAAAAAATGATGTGGGTAAACGACTGCAGAAAATATTTACACTTTACCATTTTCCTTTAGTTTGGATCATGAAAAAAGGTTCAATTCTGTTGAAATAACTGGATATTATTTATGACAATCAGTTTGAGCAACACAAACAAAAAAAAAAAAAAAAAATCAGCTTCTTAGAAACTATTTCCTAGAAAGAGAGTAGAATAGGCAAATTGTAAAGATTTTGATAAAACAGAATTTTAAAAAAGAAAGGAGAAATGAAGGCAAAACCCCAGAATATTTAGTATCTATTTTTCTTGCAGCTTTTCTTTATACGTAGTGACAATCCTACAGAGAATAACCCTTAGTTAAGTTTATATATAAAAAAGATATTTGCTGATTATTATCATCAAATGTCATGCTAACATGAGCACAAATGGTTGCCTCTTACTAAATTTATCCCAGATCTGTGAAATATCAAAGAAAAACAGTTCATTAGTTACTATAAAAAAATTAGTCAAATGACCTTGACCGAATTACGATAAGTTTCCTCTGGCAGATGATTATCAAAATATAAAATTTCCTTAAAATTGAAAAGAAACAAACTAAATAAACAAAACCTGTACTGTACTTCACGGCTCCTAGTTTTACGAATGATGTAAACAAATCTGATACTTTTCCAAGTAAGAATAATTCAGGTATTAAATCTAATATTAATTTGTTAAGTGAAACACCAACAGACAGTCGACTACACGACCTTCACCTTTTACCGCCAGGGCAGTTTCACACAAGTTTCTCTCAATGACTACATACAATAAATATGATTTTGAACCTATTAAATTCTGAAAACGAAGCAAACGAAGAAAAAGAGAATTTCTAAATAAAATTCACAGAAGAAAAATTGAAACTTTCTAAAATCCAACAAATTATTGATGAAATAGAGATGAGGCATTACATCAACTCAAAGGAAGGATTTTGTTAAGTTTTTCACTTGAGATTTTTTCCAGGATAAAAAATTTTGCCAAATCCGATAAGAAAATTGAAAAGAAAAAGGAAAAAAAAAGTACTTGACTGTTTCAAAATCTCTGAACTGGGCAAAATCCACTAGAAAAGTACTTTTAACTTTGAAAACAGCGCACGGAAAATGGTTTCCACCACAGCGCCATGCATAATTTCCAGTTAGTAGTTGGTCTGCCCTCTAAAATAAAAGCAAAGCTTGTCCTTTATTCAATCCTCACAGAAAATTGACTACCAAAATGAAATTGCATTCAAGATAGAAGTCAATATAAATGTCTAAGTGGGACACCAACAACAAATCAATGGACCAAAACATGAGGCGGTCAAACGCAACACGTACACAACACACAACGAAAGGCGGACAGGGAAAATCACATATAAAATTTAAAAAGGACACTAATTGCTACCTTGTTTCACATTAGAGGCGTAAAATGAAATGTGTACACTAAGCTTTTTCATAATAATGGGAAATTGCTCACAAAAACCGTGCCATAATTAAATAAATGGCTTGGTAAAGAAAGAAGATTTTACACAATTTGCAGCCAACAGACATGTGTACTAGTAGTGCCAGTGGGCTGCATTTGTTTTGACACATCTATTACTATTACGCATAGAGAAAATTCACTTAAATTATTTGCGTTTTTTAATACAAGAAGTAACTTTATGAAACATTTTAATGATAAAATGAAAAAAGACAAAAAATATTGGAAGAATAGAGGATCCACGGAATTGCGACATCAGCTTTTAGATCTAACAATGATCAAGACACATCGACATGCTTATGGGTTTTTTTACCCTTGAATTAACACTATTGCAACAGTAGTTTTAGTTTCGTGCTCAAAAGATTTCCATCTCAAATCTCTGGTAACACGCGCAGAGAGTTAAAAAAATCATTTTTAATTCAAAACAAATCTAGATGAGCGAGATAAATCAATAGAATATTTAAAAAATACGAAGTAGAGAAAACTTGAAAGTCGATTCTAAAGTTATCCATCATCATTATCATCATTATCATCAAGTAAGAAGAGAAAAAAGAATGATCCCGCTTTGCAAAAGATTAAGACGCGACTAAGTTTACACCAACGAAACACACATTTAAAAAATGTTTTAGCCACAGACAAAAAAAAATTAAAATCACGAACATGAGAATGGATTTTACTAGGTGAATAATCTGAAACAAAACGTGTTACTTATCATGGCATAAAAAGAAAAACAATGTGTGTTGTCTGTTAGTGTTTTAGCCACGTGGTCTTGAGAAAACGAAATCTTCAAAATATAAAACAAATAAAAAATTAGCCCCAGTTAAATAGAACAGTAATAAAATATTTAGAAGTGTGTAGAGGTCAGAAATGGGACGTGGCTACTGTTAGATGAATTTGAACCAGCGACCTTAACCATCAACTTCAAAGACAAGTTTTAACAGACCCTCGAACTTATCAATAAGGAACTATTCAATGTTTCAATGAGGAGTAAACAGACAGAAAGTAAAAGTTGAAATAATTTACCTGTTCCCCAGCGTGAGTAATCTTCGACTCTCATTGTAATAAACAGTCACAAAAAAAAAAAAAAAAAGAATTGTTTTCGGACGGATGGACAAAAAATTTCTCAACACACCAAGTTGAAAAAAATTTAAATCTTATAAATGATTCGTTCAACGATTGGGAGTTCCATTAAGAGAAATAAGAAGCCCAAGAGCAAATAAATTCAAGAAATCCGAGAGAAATGAGAGTTGGCTTTTTTTTTCGATTCTTATAGACCCACCAAAGCAAGAGAGGTACAAGAAGGTTGTCGCAATGTAAACACTAGTAGCAGCAGCAGCAGCGGTAGCAGGAGTCGAAATAGAAAATTTCTCTAAGAGGCGTGGAGCTTCTTGGTGCCCCCGGCCTCTGCTTCGAATTACACGGAACGGAGAGATGGGCAGGCGACAAGGGGTGAGAAAAGAGGCGAAAAAATAAGCATCCGAACTGACTATTTATGAACGTAGTGCAATGGAAGTTGCAGTACTTGTAGCTAACAAAATAAATTATGATCAACTTCGAGAACTGTTTTGTAAATGAATGCACTCAGAAGCGTAGCCGGAAAAGAAGGAATGGTATTTGAAGACCCCACCCCCACCCGGGGCCCTAAAAAGGTTTCATAAATTATAATACATCTACTACATTTCAAAATTGCATGAATAATTTGTTTGGCAGGTGTTATTCACTAATTGAATGAAACATATCTGTTTCGTTTATCATGAATATTAGAGAGGGTCCTCCAAGGTGACAAGCCCCAGGGCACCCCAATCTTTGACTACGTCTAGTTATATGCAATAATAATGCACACAATTTGTGCTGGTTATTTACTTCTACTTACCGAGTGGCATAAGATTCATTGAGAGATCCATGATGGAATATTTCAGATGAAAGAGAGAGACGCACAGAGAGACGCACAGAGAGAGAGAGACGCACAGAGAGACGCACAGAGAGAGAGAGAGAGACGCACAGAAAGAGAGAGAGACGCGGAGAGAGAGAGAGAGAGAGAGACGCACAGACAAAGACGCAGAGAGAGAGAGAGACGCACAGAGAGAGAGCGAGAGAGACGCACAGAGGGAGAGAGAGAGACGCAGAGAGAGAGAGAGAGAGAGACGCACAGAGAGAGAGAGAGAGAGACGCACAGAGAGAGAGAGACGCACAGAGAGACAGAGAGAGAGAGAGAGACGCACAGAGAGAGAGACGCACAGAGAGAGAGAGACGCACAGAGAGAGAGAGAGAGACGCACAGAGAGAGAGAGAGAGAGAGACGCACAGAGAGAGAGAGAGAGAGAGACGCACAGAGAGAGAGAGAGAGAGACGCACAGAGAGAGAGAGAGAGAGACGCACAGAGAGAGAGAGAGACGCACAGAGAGAGAGAGAGACGCACAGAGAGAGAGAGAGAGACGCACAGAGGGAGAGAGAGAGAGACGCACAGAGGGAGAGAGAGAGAGACGCGCGCACAAAGAGAGAGAGAGAGAGACGCGCGCACAAAGAGAGAGAGAGAGACGCGCGCACAAAGAGAGAGAGAGAGACGCGCGCACAAAGAGAGAGAGAGAGACGCGCGCACAAAGAGAGAGAGAGAGACGCGCGCACAAAGAGAGAGAGAGACGCGCGCACAAAGAGAGAGAGAGAGACGCGCGCACAAAGAGAGAGAGAGAGACGCGCGCACAAAGAGAGAGAGAGAGAGACGCGCGCACAAAGAGAGAGAGAGAGAGACGCGCGCACAAAGAGAGAGAGAGAGAGACGCGCGCACAAAGAGAGAGAGAGAGAGACGCGCGCACAAAGAGAGAGAGAGACGCGCGCACAAAGAGAGAGAGAGACGCGCGCACAAAGAGAGAGAGAGAGAGAGAGAGAGACGCGCGCACAAAGAGAGAGAGACGCGCGCACAAAGAGAGAGAGACGCGCGCACAAAGAGAGAGAGACGCGCGCACAAAGAGACGCAGAGAGACACGCAGAGAGAGAGGGGCACAGAGATAGAGAGAGGGGCACAGAGATAGAGAGAGGGGCACAGAGACAGAGAGAGGGGCACTGAGACAGAGAGAGGGGCACTGAGACAGAGAGAGGGGCACTGAGACAGAGAGAGGGGCACTGAGACAGGTGCATTAGAGAAAATATATTTACAAAAATGATATTAGTTGCACCATTTCAAACTGGATGATTTAGAACAATAAATATTATCATAGGACGCATTATTTGTATGCAAGCATTTTAAGCTTAGCTTTCCGAAGAATAATAAATTCATATAAATCTGAGTTTAGGAGAAAATTAATACTTCAAATGATAAGTCATACTCGAAATTTTTCTTAATAATTCACTTCACATTCAAAAACAAGTACTGTGTGCTGAAACAATATTTGAATTCATATTAAAACTAAGATATCTGCAGAAATAATATTCTGATTTTACTCACCTGTACGATGCTAATTGAAACAAATAGCTATTTATAAGAAACACACCTTGTTTCGTAATTAACATTTTTTTGATTTTGTGAAACAGGGTACTTGAGCAAGGAGGAAAAAAAAAAAGATGATGATGAAAAAAAGAAGAAGGAAAAAAGAAGAAAAAAGAGAAGGAAAAAAAGAAGAAAAAAGAGAAGGAAAAAAAGAAGAAAAAAGAGAAGGAAAAAAAGAAGAAAAAAGAGAAGGAAAAAAGAAGGAAAAAAAGAGAAGGAAAAAAGAAGGAAAAAAAGAGAAGGAAAAACAGAGAAGGGAAAAGAAAACAAACAAATGGCGATGTGAGCAGGTATGAAGAAAACAAGTACCAAAAAAGGCAGGGAAAATGCGGCATTAAAGAAAGGAGGAAAAACGGTCGAAAAAAAGCGACAATAAAAATTATCAATAGACATGCCCAGTGGCAATCTCAAATACTATGCCAAAATCACTGAGACATATATATATATATATATATATATATATATATATATATATGTGTGTGTGTGTGTACACACACACAATTATGCTAAACTGGGCAAATTTGTGATGAGAAAAATGCTTGGAAGAGTTCCAACATTTGTGTTCTTGAAAGAAATTGTATGACAGAGAGAATATTTATATCAATTAGAGAGAGAGAGAGTGAGAGAAAGAGTGAGAGAGAGGGAGAGGGAGAGAGAGAGTGAGAGGGAGAGAGAGTGAGAGGGAGAGAGAGAGTGAGAGGGAGAGAGAGAGTGAGAGGGAGAGAGAGAGTGAGAGGGAGAGAGAGAGAGGGAGAGGGAGAGAGAGAGTGAGAGGGAGACAGAGTGAGAGGGAAAGAGAGAGTGAGAGGGAGAGAGGGAGAGAGAGGGAGAGAGAGGGAGAGAGACAGAGAGTTAGCAAAAGTTACAGGGAGAGAGACAGAGAGTTAGCAAGAGTTACAGGGAGAGAGACAGAGAGTTAGCAAGAGTTACAGGGAGAGAGACAGAGAGTTAGCAAGAGTTACAGGGAGAGAGACAGAGAGTTAGCAAGAGTTACAGGGAGAGAGACAGAGAGTTAGCAAGAGTTACAGGGAGAGAGACAGAGAGTTAGCAAAAGTTACAGGGAGAGAGACAGAGAGTTAGCAAGAGTTACAGGGAGAGAGACAGAGAGTTAGCAAGAGTTACAGGGAGAGAGACAGAGAGTTAGCAAGAGTTACAGGGAGAGAGACAGAGAGTTAGCAAGAGTTACAGGGAGAGAGACAGAGAGTTAGCAAGAGTTACAGGGAGAGAGACAGAGAGTTAGCAAGAGTTACAGGGAGAGAGACAGAGAGTTAGCAAGAGTTACAGGGAGAGAGACAGAGAGTTAGCAAGAGTTACAGGGAGAGACACAGAGAGTTAGCAAGAGTTACAGGGAGAGACACAGAGAGTTAGCAAGAGTTACAGGCAGAGACACAGAGAGTTAGCAAGAGTTACAGGGAGAGACACAGAGAGTTGCAGAGAGAGAGAGAGAGTGAGAGTTACAGAGAGAGAGAGTGAGAGTTACAGAGAGAGAGAGTGAGAGTTACAGAGAGAGAGAGAGTGAGAGTTACAGAGAGAGAGAGTGAGAGTTACAGAGAGAGCGTTTTGATATCATATAAGAGAGAGTGTGGCGGAGAAGAATGTAATCTCGCTAAGCAAGGAAAACTCTTTTAGGGTTCAAAATGTAGGACTTTTTTTTACCTTCCAGGGTCAGAATCAGGGGGGAGTTTCTTTCCTTTCAGGGGTTGAATCAGAGAGGTAAACATTTTAGGGGTAAACATTTGAGTGGAGCTCAAGGGTAAAAATCAACATGGGGATTCTTTTTCCTTCTGGGACAAAATAGGGATGCAGCACAAACTATTTTCCCCCTTTCGGGGAATGGTAGATTTTTGTTATTAGAGGGCCAAAATCGAGGGGGAGTTTTTCCTCCCCTTTAAGGATCAAAATAGGGGGATTTTTTAAAAATCTTTCAGGGAGCAATATCTTAAGGCAGTTTTTCTCCCATTTAGTGATCAAGGTAGAAGTTATCTACATTTTTACCTTTTATGAAATCTCTATGTAGTATTACTTTTCTTGTGTTCATATATATTCAAAGTATTTGAAAAAAATTTTCTCATTATGCTCTTAAAACTGGAAATTTTCTAGAAATTGAGTGCGTATTGCTGAAAATTTGTTTAGTTATAAATTTAATCATATATCAAATAAATCTTCAGTTTCATTTAAATTAATTTGGGCCAGAAAAGCGGCTATAAAAATATTGAGGTGACGCTAATTTTAGGATCTCTCTATACTGTAAGTGAGCAATGATTTTTGTACTTATATATTTTATGATTTACCAATAAAGAAAAAAAGAAAAAAACCCTGATATCTTGAAGCCAACCAAAAACATCAGGAAAATTAAAAAGCCAATATGGAGAGGGTAGGGGAGAAGAAGCCAATCTGATAACCATGGGTCAGAGGCAAATAAAAGAAATTGTACCTTAACGTTTGATGCACTTGATATCTTGGCTTTAAAACAAATTTCATAATACCACAAACATCACACTTTTCGAAACATAAAGGAAAGAAAAAATTTTCTCCGATTACCCAGAACAAATGGAAATTACAGGAAATTTAATGTAAATTCTCATGGAATCATCAAGAAATAATTTCCTTTTCGGCAATAAGATAACAAATCTTATTGTAGATTATGAAAACCAAATGAGAACAGCTGTCATAAAAATGCATCCATTTTGTTGAATGATATTTTCAATTGCTTTGCAGCCATTGAAATCAGTGTTGTCAGGTTGGGAATTGAAAAGTCTACATTTCTTTCCTTTATCAAAGCACTGCAGCAATATTACTGCACTTTTTTCAGCAGTTTATAACAGATATGTGCAAGAAAACCCAGTTAAAATAATTCACAAAAAATTCACTGAAATTTTTTTAAGCATTCATAATAGTGTGTGAAATGCTTATTTTTTTCACTCAATTGTTTAAAATTGGAGCTAAAACTCAACTGTTTGGAGTTTTCTCCGAATTACACTGTAGTTGAGAAAAAAAAAAAAAGGGAGGGAAAAGCAAGTGCTGCTGCTAATTAGCTCAACCGCTAATTATGAGCAACAATAACACAATGCAAAGTACCCCAATAGACACGTCAACCAACACGCAAAAATCAAGAAAATTGCAACCTTACCTTTTAAAAGGAATTTTATTGTAGAATATACAAATTGGTAAAGAAGAGTCTTCGCAATAAAAAATGTTCTGTAATTGCAGGCAACCTGAGAACAGGACACCTTGTAATATCAAGAAATCTGTCTGATAACTTTTGAGCAAGGATGGTGAAGAATATGGCCAGGAAAACAGGACTCATCAGATAATAGTAGGAATTGCCAGCAACTGAATTCAACAAATGATTTGGAAGAAATGCCAGAACAGGACACACTGCAGACTAGGAGAAAAAGTTAAGTATAAAACTTTGATACAGCAGACGACAGTAGTGGTAAATTGATAACATTATTGAATCCCAAATAAGCAATACTTGCTTATTTGGTTTGGACAAGAAAACTAAGGAATAAAGCAGAAAAATTTGTAATAAATAAGCCATGGTCTAGTGGTTCAAAGAATATTGAAAAGTATTGTCCTCTGAGTTCTGAAGAAAAAGTAGAAGTGAACAGCACTACTGACAAGAGAGAAAAAAGGTCCCTCTTGAAGCCTGAAATTGTCTCTTATGCAAATACGCAACTCTCACATTGATTTATAATCGAGCAATTTTAATATCTAAAATAGGTGAGTGACAAATGAAATTTCAGATTTCCTCCGGACTCAACTTAGTCAAACCATTCGTTTACTTCCAAAATTGTGGAGAGTTCAGACAGAAATATTCTTCAACTTGGAGCTTAAACAAACAGAACAAAGGAAGCATCCTGGATTGATGTGACCACCAAATTTTCATTCCTTGAAGCTTCCTTTTCTGGTTTTGTTTTGTCCCCCATGGCCAATGACAGCAGTCAGCTTGAAGGGTCTTCTTTTCCTCAGGAAAGGGGAGAAAAAAAAAATTGATTAGTCCCTCAAACAAAAGGGAGAAAATGAAAAAGAGAAAAATGTCACTCTCCCAAGAAAAAAAAAAACAAAATGGAGAAAATAAGACCCGTGTTCATGAGGGATGGGAAGAAAATGTAAAGGAAAAAATATAACCCCTGACCATGAAAAGAAAAACAAAAAACAAATGAATTATCAATAGGGAGGTCAGGTGAATTTTAGCTGTGTAAATAATGTCACAAAGTTAATGGTCAAGATGAAGAGCATTTTGCTAAGCACAAAGTACTTTATTTGACTAAAATCCACCCATTAGATGAAAAGTTATGAAAGTTTTTGCAAAATAAATCAGATTTTGATGTAATGGAATCTAACCTTTCCATATGATCCAAATAAGAAAAATAATGCAAAAAGAAAATCCTTCTACTCAAAAATTTACTGGGATGTAATTTAGGGAAAATAGGCGAATCGCTATAGGGAATCTTAATGATCAATATACCAAGACTGCCCCGAGACGGATGGAGCTAATAGACCTTGTGCCGTACCAAAGGTTGCCACTGAGCCAAAAGGAGTCTATACAGGCTACGCACTAACTGGAGTAGATCTGCAGATTAGAGTGGAAGTATTGATAGCAGATAAAGGATGAGGAGGTAGATGTATGAAGCACAAACTTCAGCCCTCCACTTTAAGGAGAGACTTCTTCAAGATCATCAGTTAACTGCTGCCTCCTACCAATTTTTCTCCAGCTGGAGGTAAGGACCAAACAAGATGCTGAGTATCTTGCTTGGCCTCCCCATCCAGTTGAATGGACCTGGAAGATGGCAACCTTTCCATGAGCACAGCAACTAGCCCTCAGACTTGTCACAGTTAATTTTGGCCCCCACCATCGTTTGATACTTTCCAATTACTCTGCTCCTTCATCTTGGCAGTGCTTGTTACAAGAAAAGTCAAGTCATCAACATAGGCAGAGTACCTGGCCAAGGTTTTGGCAACAGGCAACGTTATTTCTGTCGAGACTAGATTTGCCTTCAATTTGCACATTGTCCTGGCCAAAACTAGCTGTGGACAAAATGAAATTCAGAAAATGATGGTTGACCCTATTGAAAGATTTGAATCGATCTAATTTGATCTGCATGGCTCCCTAGTTGATTTTCTCAATCATCATGTGTACCACATGCAGGTTATCTTGGATAGCCTTCCCCTTCACACAAAAGGTCTGCTCAGTGTCAATCAGACTATTCAGCACAGTCTGTAAGTGGTTTGACAGGAATTTTGCCAAAATCTTCAACTTAACTGAAATTAGCAATCTTATCCCCTCTCTTTGTTTTTGCATAGATATTTCACAATTCCCCCCCCCCCACCTCTGGTGAAACACAAGGGAAAATTACTCTGCTTTAACCAGAGGTTGAAAATCGATGCCAGCAAAGGAGCAAATATGAGCAACAGCCTCAAATACAATTTGTAGTGTAGGAGTCCACTCCATTCCAATGTTCTTTAACACTTCCCAAACTTCATCCTCTGTTATGGGTCCCTTACACCTAGCTGCTTCAGTTAAGGGAAGTCAACCAAATAGGTGTTGAATTTGAGCTGAGTTCAGACCAGGCTCCCGGGTAAAAATCTCATGGTAACTTGTAGTCACCTGTCATATATCTGGTGATGTGACACTAGCAATAAGTCGGATTGAAGCATTCCATAGCATGCAGTTTTGCATAAGGATTTATATCGAGATCAAGAAGTAGAAGTCTCCTCACTCCCTCTGGTAATTGGATGCATAAACACAATTTGCCTGCAGTTGGCACACACAAGGGAACATGTTGCATTTGAGGATCAGTTTATTAGAGTGATTATCAAACTATGCTGAAAAGAGCTGAAAACTCATCAGCACAATGTCATAGTCACTTGGAATAAAGTGTTTCTTGTGTACAACAGATACTTTGAGATGCTGAAGAGTATGAATGAGTGTAGCCCTTTTAGTCTCATTCCTCAGCTCTCGACCATTCAAGCTTGCTACAAGAGTTTAATGGTGTTGGGACCTGAAATGAACATGCTGAGAGTCAGGACACCGATGACTGGTCCCATGAAGTCTTGGCTAATCAGTTTTGATGGTTCAATCATGGAATAGAATACCAACATGTTGGGTGGAAAAATTATTTGCTGCTCTCTATAGGGATGGTGCATGTAAACTGGGACCCTCCCAGCACATAAGTTCTTCAATTTTTCCCATTCCTGATGGTGCCACACTGCCAATGGTGAGGGCATGTCGAAGGCGTTGTTTGCCTCCTTCAACATGTCCCATACCTGCTTTGCATAATCTCTAATCAGTCAATAGTTTAGGAATTTCAAGAGAATTTGTTCTTTTGCTGTCTGATGTTAGAGTCTACATTTTTTCCACAAGCTCCTTGCTCACATGGCAGATATGCACCCCACTTTAGAATTTTGGCTCATGTTCCTTTCAGTGGGAATTGGGGTCGCTCCTCAGAGCTCTGATAAGTTTCTGTCTTGTAGAAGTGGGCAGTGAAGTGATTGTGAAGATAAGTATGTAGGTTGGGTTTTGCAATGGAGAGATTGGTTCTGGTGTGGATAGATGAATTTTTTTTCCCAGTCATTTAGTTTTCCCTGCTATTATCAGTGCTGCCTCAAGCATCTCCGTTCTCAGACTGGCACAACCACCACTTCCCATCAATTTTTCCACATTTGACAACGGGGTCTCTCCACTGGAACTGTTGCTTCCTTATGGTTAGGAAGTACCTCTACTTGGGCTTTCCTAGAACCAGCCACTACTCATTTGCTTCTCCTTCCGTACATCAGCCTTTTGAATGATGGAGAACAAGTTTTATGAGAACAGGGATGAAAATAGTTCCCTGATTTTTCAGATCCAAGCAGTAGGCAGATCTCTGGGAGATCCTTTTGAATGGGTGGGAGGATATCTTGTATAATGAGCATTGTGTTCCCCTAGCACATAAGAAGGTACATCATAGATTGCTACTGTGTTCCTTTGGCTTCTACTTGAATGAAGTTGTCTTGGCAAATCAGTCTCCTTTAACAATCTGTTTGACCTTCACTCCCAGACTGGTAAGCAATTTTCTCAATATCTTTCTCCAAGTCTGCAGTGTATCCATTCCCGGCATTTTTTCCAAGTTATTTGGGTGGAACACTGAATGCTCCCCAGTTTATTTGCATTACGCGAGTCATGATGTGGACAAGACGTCAGTAGAGACAATGGGGGAGGGTTTTTTCTCCCTTACAACTGATTTCTTATTTCTAGCATCAACTTGAAGTGAATATCAGGGTCCAGAAGAGAAGGCTGCCCCATTGGAATTCAGCCAAAAGTGGGTTAAGTTGTACAAATGTGTCTTATGAATGGTGTTAACTTTGAGTGGCATCTTGAAGTTACTGGTTGAATGAAGAATTTTGTGTGCCGGGAAGAGACCTGCAAGCAGAGCCCAAGTTAGAGTTGTTTGTTTCAGATAAACTTAAAATGGGAGGAAATACGCATTAGCCCCCATTTTTTCTTGCCCCTTCCCTTCGCTGTAAATGACAGAATGCAAAGTTCTCTGAGAATGTGGTATGTATCAATTAATTTATTTGATATTATCCAATTCCCCCAAGATATTTTGCCTGGTTAACTTACACTTCTTACATTAGACCATCACTGTATATACTAATAGAAATTGTAAATAATTTTCAAACATTGGGAAACTTTTGAAAAAAAAAAAAAAATTTCTTTTACCCTCCCACCAAAAGAATTAGCAAATATGGGATTAAGTAGAATTTTTATGGAGAAAGTGCAGGAAATTGGTGAATGTAGAATGAAAGAATTCTTTGGAATAAATATGTTATGGTCAATGAAATGATGAATTTTGATTGGGTCAACTAATTAGACAAGGTAAGTTTAGTTATTACTAGAATAGAGAAGATTGACCCTTAACCCATCCACTCATTTCTCCAGTGTTTTTCAACATGAAAAAAATACATTCTGCACACACAGCAGTAAAGCATTCCACCTGGAAAAAACAAGATCGCAAAGTTTCCCCAGTTCAATTCAGCTGTTGTTGCACTTAGGTATAGCAATGTGAGTTAATCCCTTTTTGCAAAGATGAACAAACTATGAATCCGTACCAATTCGCCAGGACGCGGGAATACAAAGAAAAAAAAATTTAAGTTGGACATTGAAATCTAACTAGCGCCAGCTAGTCACCAAGTTAGCTTATAGGCTAATTTACAGGCCCGAGATAAAACGAATACATCTATCTATGCACCTCTTTATAGATGTTAGAGTTTAACTACCACAGGAAGTGGCATATTCTTTGAAGGGAGAAAGAGACAGAGAGAAAAGAAATGAATACAGCTTGGGGAAAAAATAAGCAGGGCAGGGCAGGGCAGATGTTGGGAGGGAAAGGCAAATGGGAATTCGGGCTTAAGCTGGGTGTGGGGATATGGCACTTTATGACCCAGATATACTGGACAAAAAAAGAAATATGTTAGCCCAGATAAAATTGTTACCTAGTCCAGTAAATGTGGAAAACCTTAAAGGAACAATAAAAATGCGATCAATGGACGTAGATAAAACAACAAAAACAAACGATATTCATGTAAGAAGAAGTGTGCATGAGTGTATTTCTATTCGTATTTTCCATGCCTGATGATCCGACATTATATAGATGGAATTGAATATACGGGAATGATTGAAAAATTCGACATATGATTATTCAATGAGCATATTGACATGAACTTTCACTATATTGGGGGAGGTGAAATGATATTTCTACAGAAAAATGTTTATGCCATTAAAAATAAAATTTATTCTTCTCTGCAATCTGCCAAATTGGTCTCTGGGAAACATAATTATACATATATATAAATATACATATATATACATATACACATATACATATATGCATACATATATATATATATATATATATAAATATATGCATACATGTATAT
>OY735225.1:52938528-52940895 GCA_963457665.1 Thysanoteuthis rhombus | reverse complement strand
ACGGCGAGTATCTGAGCTACCTCAGATTTTTAGACGACATAGCTTTTATCGCAGAGAACCTACACGACATCCAACTTAAGATAGATTAACCAATTGAAGAGAACAAGAAAGTCGGTGTACACATGAACTTCAGCATGACAAAGATCATGTGCAACAACCACATCGGGGATAATAACAATATGATCAAAGAAGAGGATAGACAACTGGAATAAGTAAACCACCTCCTCTACTTAGGACAACGAATGCATGAGACCCTCAAAAGAAGAAAAAATCAAGTGAAAAATCAGACTAGGATGGCAAGCCTTTTGCAGAGCTAGCTCAACTTTCAAAAATAATAAGATCTCATTAATCCTAAAGGGAAGGGTGTATAACCAATGCATCCTCCCAATTGTCACCTATGGAGTGGAAATATGGAACTTAACCAAGAGATAGACCCGTAAATTGGGGACCATGCAAAGTGTACATGAAAGAATAATGCTGGGCCTCACATGGAGAGACCACCAGACAGCACAGTACATTTGTGCAAAGACAAGAGTTGGGGACATGATAGGATCCATTAAAAATCTCAAATGGTAGTCAGCTGGCCATGTTGCAAGAATGGCTGACAATCGATGGATATCGCAGCTCACAACATGGATCCCCCAAACCACATGCGCAACCAAAGCCAGCAAAATGTTAGATCGAGGGAGGAGCTAGACAAGTTCAGGAAGTACTGGCTCCGTGACACCCATGATTGAGAAGTATGGCAAATCCTGGGGAAGGTCTATGTCCAACGACGAACGCTAAAAGACTGATGATGATATATACATATATATTTATTTATATATATATATATATTTATTTATCTATTTATTTATTATATATATATATTTATTTATTTATTTATATATATATTATTTATTTATTTATATATATATTTATTTATTTATATATATATTCATTTATTTATTTATATATATATTATATTTATTTATATATATATTTATTTATTTATATATATATATTATTTATTTATATATATATATAATTTATTTATATATATATTTATTTATTTATTTATATATATATTTATTCATTTATATATATATTTATTTATTTATTTATATATATATTTATTTATTTATATATATATTTATTTATCTATTTATATATATATTTATTTATCTATTTATATATATATTTATTTATTTATATATATATTTATTTATTTATATATATATTTATTTATTTATTTATATATATATTTATTCATTTATATATATATTTATTTATTCATTTATATATATATTTATTTATCTATTTATATATATATTTATTTATTTATATATATATTTATTTATTTATATATATATTTATTCATTTATTTATATATATATTTATTTATTTATATATTTATTTATTTATTTATATATATATTTATTTATATATATATATATTTATTTATTTATTTATATATTCATTTATTTATATATATATTTATTTATTTATATATATATTTATTTATTTATTTATATATATATTTATTTATTTATTTATATATATATTTATTTATTTATATATATATTTATTTATATATATATTTATTTATATATATATTTATTTATTTATATATATATATTTATTTATTTATATATATATATATATTTATTTATTTGAATATATATTTATTTATTTATATATATATTTGTTTATTTATATATATTTATTCATTTACTTATATATATATTTATTTATATATATTTATTCATATATATATTTATTTATTTATTTATATATATATTTATATATTTATTTATTTTTATATATATTTATATTTATTTATTTATATATATTGATTTATATATATATATATTTTTTTTATATATATATTTATTTATATATATTTATTTATGTATATATTCATTTATATATATATTTTTTTATATATATATTTTTTTATATATATATTTTTTTATATATATATTTTTTCATATGCGTATGTATATTTTTTCATATATGTATATTTATTCATATATATATATGTATATTTATTCATATATATGTATATTCATTCATATATATATATATATATTTATTCATATATATATATATATTTATTCATATATATATATATATATTTATTCATATATATATATATTTATTCATATATATATATATATATTCATTCATATATATATATATATTCATTCATATATATATATATATTCATTCATATATATATATATTCATTCATATATAGATATATTTATTCATATATATATATATATTCATTCATATATATATATATTCATTCATATATATATATATTTATTCATATATATATATATATTTATTCATATATATATATATATTTATTCATACATATAT
>OY735225.1:52913528-52936028 GCA_963457665.1 Thysanoteuthis rhombus | reverse complement strand
TATATATATATTGTATTTTTTTGTGTTGTTCGTTCAGTAACTATTTCCACGGAACTGAAACATTTTTCAGCTAAATAAGTTTTCGCAGAAGTGTCAACGATATGACTTGGTTGTTGAATTGGTAACACAATGGATAATTTAATATGCTTTTTTTGATTTTTTACTTATTTTTATCGTGTGTATATTGAATGGTATAATCATCTCTCACAACTTGAAAGGAATTGAGGCTTGGCTCTAGGTTTTTTCACTGTCTTTTCATCTTCTTAGCAGGGTGCATTTATTACTGGGTGATGTATTTTAATGACATTTCTCATGTAGTCTTTTTGAGCTACTTCACTTTGTGCTAGATAAATTGTTGTCAGTCAAAATTTTTCAGATTTCATGGTACGAAAAATATCTGGTATTTTTTTAATGTAATCTTCTTAACAAAGAACCAATTGCCACTTTGTCTAAACAGTCTTCTGTAGATAACTTTCATAAATTAACATCCTTTTTAATGATGTGTAAAGCTTGAAAAACTATTCTGATAAATAGAATCTGTCTTAGCGACCGAGGAATCTATATCAAAATAATATTTCTTACACATTTGCCATTGACCATTTGGTTATTGTTTATTTCCTGAGTGGATGCTGCTTAATCAAAAATAACTTGAAATATTTCAAGTTGATATTTTGAACTCATGGTTGATGAAATAATTCTAATTTAACGTGTTGACATGTTGTAACATTTTATTTTTGAATATTCTATTTATATATTTTTTGATTTTAATCTATGGAACTTTTTTGTACTTTCTTCCAGTGAAATATCTGATCCCCGTGATGTCAATAATCACTTATGACAGCCATGCTTGGATCTGATCAGAATAGTAAACTTAATGAGAACTACAGCAGTAATTTACAACACCGTCAACCACCTACTAGATACCCTATGGTGGCTCTCCAGCAGAGCACTCTAGAGAACCCAAACAGCACCCCATTTGAAATTGACTCATTGACCAAAGGCCCAACATTGTCTGAACAGTCACTCATCAAGTCATTCAATGAACTATCTTGTCACTGTTCAGCCTGCTGCCACTGTCACCATGGTAACATACCCTCTAAAGCTTGCACCTACCACCAGCAATCCTCTAATCTGTGGCGGGTTCCTGCAGATGCTGCTGCTCACCATCAAGAACAGAATGAAGTAGGCCATGTTGATGCAGGGCACATTAGTGATGGCGGGAGTGGCAGCAATGTTCTTGAGAATTGCCCGCTTGTTAGTCCTCATGATTTGGAAAAGGATCCATCTGTGACTGATAAGGACAAAGTGATGGCACCTTTACCTAATAACAACAGCAGCAGCAGTAGCATTATTGAGACCACTGAGGATGGCCCGAGTGCAGCTCAGTCACAGAATCCTCATCTTCCACTCTGCATCTACACTCGGGGCAAACTGAACAACTGTATGACTAAAGAGAAAATTAACAGTGAGGTAAAGCCGCCTTCTAAGCATGGTGTTAGTCCCAAAAAGTTTCGAAAATGCTCAGAGGTAAGACTCGAGTTTTTTATTACATTTTTGAGATTTGTAAAGTAAATGTTTTATTGAGCCAACTTTGTTTGAAGGACATATTTTGTGGGATAGGTTCGAAACGGCTTAATGGCTTACAAGACAAAATGCTAACAATTGCTCGTCTCACTTTCTCTCTCTTTCTCTCTTAAACATCAGTGCCTATCAATCAATCAATGGATGGCTGGTTATTCTTCATCTAAAAGAAAAAACTCAACTTTTGTTAACCTTTCCTCAAAATATTCCATTATCTCTCAGATTCATGAGGATTAATAATACTTAACCAAAATAACATTTGGTATTTCTCATGTTCATTCTGTATTCTTCAGTGATGGCAGCCTTTCCTAAACATCAGCAGTTTCATGTGTATCAAAATTTCAATCTTTTGAATAACCCTGTCATCAGAGTGTCATTTTTAGTTGTATCTTAGTTTTAGGTAAATGCTCACAGATAAGCTGACTATTTTCCAAATATTCATAAAACAAGTTTAATTAAAAATATCTTGAAAAGTCAAAATATATAACTAGAATAATACAATGAAATTAAGTTTGTTATTTTTTTTTTTTTTTTTCAAAGTCCATTGCATGTCCCCTAAAAATCTGCACTGTTACTTCAGACCCATTTGTCAATCTGGCTGGATTTTGGAAGAGTGATGGATGCTATTGTATCCTATCAAATATTATTAGTTAATTCCATGTTTGAGTCTCCAGCTTTCCTTGTCCTTATTATTTTATTTCTCAAACTTCAGATTTTACTTCTTTCATTATTTCTTATTTTTCCACGATGGCTTTGTTGAAAAATTTAAAAAAAAACAAGATATAGCTTTTATGCTAAATCTGGAATTTACAGCTAAAATGTTGAGAAAACTGTTCAGTTTTCATATATAAACTAGATATCAACAGTGGGACCTATAAATTTTTTCTTACTCTTTGAAGTGTATATTTTATGATTCCACCTGTTAACGGGTACTACTAATGTCCTAATGATGGTTCATTTCAACTTTATATTACGTTTGGTGCAATCAAACAACTTTTGGAGGGAACAACATACAAAGACAAATTAGCACATTTGTCTGTACAATTCTGATCCAGCAAATTTAGGGAAATAGTTATAATTGATATACAAATAGATCTAGATACTATTTCGGCATAAAAGCTAAAAAATGTTGAAGAATCTGGTAGCCCAGTTCCAATTTTGGATAAACTTTGCAGATTGAGGCATTTTTGAGTGTGTATATATATATATATATATATATATATATATATATATATATCACATTGGAAAGAATCTTTATCAGTATACTTGTCAATTTGTATCTGCTGAGCATGAAAAATTAGCTAAAAATGTGACTCTGTTCAGCAACTTCTAATTCTACTTCATAGTTTGTGGATTTGTTTCTATGTATTTGTTGGAAAGTGGATTCTATCAGCTTTCTAACAGTGTATCTTGTCAACATGTATCTGATGAACATGAAAAGTTACAGTAAATCTTTTAAACGTGAGATTACTTTAGTATTCAGCAAAAGTTTTGACTAATTGTCAAATATAAGCTTTGTTCTCTCACTTAAGTTGGCTAGATGGACTTCATTTTAGAAAATTTTGAATAGTAATGTTAATCTAATTTTTGCAAATTTTGCATTCTTTTTTTGTAAGTTTGCTTTGTAGCTGGATGTCATATATGCTCAAAAATGAACCCATGGAACAACAAAAGCTAGGTGGTATAAAAATAGATCTGGTAGGTTCCTGTGGACTTAGTTTTTCGACTGATCAAATACCTAGCTTCATGTTTTCAGCTGTAATTGTTAGAAATTTATGTATATATCCTCATGAAGAAATAGATTCATGATCAATAGACAATGGATTATGAAATAGAATTTCCATTTGAAATGCAAAATACCTAGCTTCATATTTTAGGCTGTAACTTGTCATATTCAATAGGTACAAATTGACAAGATACACTGTTGGAAAGGTGATAAAATTCTTTTTCCAAGAATCAAGCACTAAATCTACAATCTATAGATTGTGGATTATGAAGTAACATGTATACATAGAAATTCCTTGTAAGATGCTAAATACCAATTTCCACTGTTTGGGCTGTAACTGTTCATGCTCATCAGATACAACTTGACAAGATACACTGTTAGAAAGCTAATTATCAGATTTTTCAACACTTTTTTGCTTCTTATGCTGTCTTTAAGCTGGGTCAGAATTGTATGTAAAAATGTGTTCATTTGGCTCTGTATTGTTGTCTACTTCACAAGTTATGTAATTTTCTATATTTTCAGTATCCAGGTTCACAACCGCACTAAGTGACATACATGGTTAAAAATCAGTACCTTGGGGCATTATTTCAGCTGGACATAAGGCAGAATCCATTGATTAAGAAAAAAAACAGGTGGCGAAAAAAAATCTAGGGGGTTCCTCCATGAACCTACTCTTTCAACTCTACTAAGTAGACTTTTTCATTTTGGAAATCACCTACTTCATCCAATACAATTTTGATGTACTTGTTAATTTCTTTGAATTCCATTGAATTCTTTTTCTCATTTTAGGAAATGGGAAAGTGGTTTTCTGAATTTAATGATGAACAAAGAAATATCTTTTTGAAAGGTTTATTGGTAAGTGCTCTTTTCTGTTGATGACATACTTTTTAATGCAAGATAAAAGCTTTCAAAATACTTGAACAATTTTCAAAAATGGTTTTTGTATTCAGAATATGATTAAAGTATATCATGTATTCAAATGAAGAATCCAGACTTAAATTTTGAATCATTTTTTACAGTTGAAACTGATTGTCATTCACCTGGTCATCTTATTTTCTCTTTTTATTTGCTAACAGCAAGGTTGTGAACTACCACAGTTGCATTTGCTATCTGTAAAAATGGAGGCAAACTTACACAGAGGATGTCCCCCAAACTGTCAAGATATCCTTACTTGGTTACCCACAAATTTGGCAACCAAAATTATGTCATTTTTAGATCCTGGTAAGTGATTTCAAATGCATTTTAGATTTATATAAAGAATCGCCTGTTTACCATATTGTTTTTATACTTGGAGAAATTAATGCTTTCTTGGCATGGATTTTTGTTTTGCTGGTCTTTGGTGCAGTACATAGCCACCAATGTAACATATATTCATGTGTGTAGATTTAGCTATATCTTTTCAACATTTATTTCATATTTTGATTACTGATCATTATAGGAAACAATAATACAATTGCTTGTGGTTTTCTTATTACATGAACTTTTTCACTACCATCTAAATATTCAACAAGAGACAAATAAGAATAGTCACATTAGTTTGTTTAACATAATTGCTGTTCCAGAAATTATGCATTGCATGTTATAGCATGATTTCTTAGATTTTATGTCTGTTTTGAAACTATCATGGTTTAGAATTAAATAAAAGCTTTCATTGTCATGAAAACATATGGAACCTAAGTTTTGGGTAATGCAGAAATCAAGACTTAGGAAACATATTGAAACAAGCCTGGCAGCTGCAGGGTCAAACCCTACTCCTGCTTCTATTCCAACTGAAGATGATTCCTGAAACTTGTATTTTATAAATGAAAAAAATTATAAAAATTTATGTTTTTTAGTATAATTGTATTTATATATTAGAAAGAAATAAACCCTTTCTGAGGTAAATTTTTGTGGCCAGTTTTCAAATTTTTCAATTGATCACCCCCCACCACCCCCCATACAGCATGCTACCAAAAGACCAGGTAAAAAGAAGCATATATGGGTAGTAGTGAATTATAATTTCCCTTGGAAACTTACCGTTTAATTCTTTCCGTTTGGAACAGGAGGTGAACAGAAATATAGGATATAAAATAATTTTTTCATTAATAGAAATATAAGTTCATGATCAAAGTACGTAAACATGTTATGTTGCTGATAATGTTCTGGTTGTTGTTGTTTTTGTTCCCGCCTTCAAAATTGGAAATATTTTAGTAATCTAATCCGTGAAATCTTCTTTTTTTTTTATTTCAGTTAGTTTATGCCAAGCTTCCCAGGTATGTAGAATTTGGCGGCAAGTTAGTGACGATCCTTGTTTCTGGCGACGCTTCTGCTGTCAACCAAAATGGCGTTTATCTAAAGCAGCAGAACACAAGCAAGTCATTTATCACATGTCTCCAGAAGGTTCTATACAGGTAAAATCAAGTGAAATTGCAAATTCCAAGCATCAAATAGAGAGTAATAAGAGCTTTTCTATTTTCTGTTAATACATTTTGAAAAATCCATAGTTATGTTCTGTTGGGAATTGATTTCTTTGTCTCATCTGTAATGTTCAGTTTGGGAACAACTTATTTGGGTAACAAGATACAAGAAATAACCTATCAAATTCAAATTGTTTTTTTTATTTCCAAAATCTGGTCTCAAATCAGGAGAGAATGAAATTAAAGAGGTCAAACATTGAACATTCTTTCTCATACATATAAATTGTAACAATAGCTAGTAAGACCCATCAAAGTTCCATTCTGCATATTTTCGATGTAGAAAAATGACATTTTAATTTTCAAGCATTTAATGGAAGATAATATTCCATGGGAATTTTCATTCACTTGTCTTGTCTTTCATTTACTTACTTTTTTACTTAGTTTTGTTTGACTTAATTACTTTTCATAATTCAATTGAGTAGATATTCCAGCTGTGTTAAGATTACTAATTGCCATTTTACTGACATTAAATAGCTTCTTTTTTTTTTTTTTTTCTTTTTCATCCTTATTTGGTGTTGATAGTATAGTAAATCGTAGCAGTTGCACTTCATCAGCTCTTCTACACTCGTACGGCCAAGCAAATTTTTATATTTATTTATATCATATAGATATTTTTATTCACATGAATTTTTTGTATCCACACATTTGATTGTATCATACTCAGATTTCTTCAAATTGTTGTCCTCATCTTGGTGATAGGTCACAGTATTTTGGCTGTTGTACCCTCCAGATGCCTGAGTAACGCCCTCAGAATTTCTTATTATTTGAGTGGAGTGAGAAGAGTCTACCCATGTGATCTGAATAAAGAGTTTAGTTTAAAATTCTGATAACATTGCCCAATGCAACAGGTACTTGGAGAAGGCTGGAGGATACAATGTCTGAAACATTGTGACCATAACAAGCAAGATGAGGACTGCAATTCAAATAAATCAGTGTATAAAAGATTTGTTGTTGTTTTTTTTTGTTTTTCATACCCACAGTGGAAGAAAGTATTTGCGGAGAGATTTCGTTTACGCAATAACTGGTTGAAGGGTCGCTGCACTGTACGGACATTTGAAGGGCATACCCAGGGTAGGAACATTTTCCAGTTTTCTTTATAAATCCTGCAAATGGAAGGTTTTGTAAAATTGTTGGGGTATGTTGAAACTTGTATAGTTTTATTCTGATTTCATATTTTTGTTATACATGTTGATGCACTATATTCAGTTTTGTTATTTGTTCATGTAGACTCTGTGCAGAGCATAGGACTGTAACCTGTCTGCTGAGGTTTGACTTGCTAGTCAACATTACGGGATGTACTTGCCCCCTCCTTCTCCTTTACCCATACTTGAGACCATCTTTGGCGACTGCAAAGCCATGCGTTTTTCTCTCAGTCCATCCAAGAGAAAGTTACTCAATCTTACAAGATTAAATGATATTTACCCATGACTGGAAAAAAAGTGGATTCCTGCTTTTTTATTTGGGGATTAATGAAAAGTGAATATAAACTGCCTCTGAGAAAACCTTTCTGATGGTTTAATTTTTAATGCCTCTCAGCACCTATATTCAGTATTGAAAATGATTGATTTCTTTTTAAGAATGAATCGTATCTTATGCGGTGGAAAGTTTGGATGCAAAGGAAACCACTTGGGCTTAATGACTTTATTCAATGTATACACAAGCTCTGTTAAAAAGCTTAAATAACAAATAATAGTCACCATCCCAGAAATACTTTGATTCTTATAATGAGAATCAAAAAAACAAAACGTGGCAACAGGGAGAAGAAAGATTGGTGAAAAATGTAAATATGAAAATTATTTATGTAAACTATATAAAAAGTGATATTTGTTTGAGAACTTGCCTTGCAAAAAAAACAAAAGCTATTGTATTACAGATTTATGCATAAATGCAGTGTGAGTGGTGTAAACAAAATATTTAAAGTTACCTCTGGCTCTATCTTATTCACATGAAGTTTATTGCATATTTTTGGCAAATCTTTCCTCTAACAACATATAAATCATCACTGCAACATCTGTATAAGAAAAATTTATTGCATTTATTAATGAAAAATAGTTGAAAAAGGCGTGATTAATCAATAACTTATTTCACTGTCGCCTTTAATTGTTCTGTGATTACTAAAACTGTCCGAATTTTCCGAAAAACAATAGAAACTAAGACCAATTTAGCATAAACTTGCATCACAAATTGCCCCCCCCCAAAAAAAAACAAAGTGTCTAGGGTGATGGATTGAAAAAAAAAAAAAAAAAATTCTTTGACATAATCAGTAGCAAATGTACCTATTTCAAGCTCTGTACCTCCATTTATGTGGCCTGTATATGTGATACATTCATACAAAGATGGCCAGCCTGAACCACTATAAAAACTTAAAAAACCATCTTGACAGTGTTCATCATTATCATCAGCTTTTTAGCATCCATCACTGGACATAGATCTTCCCCAAGATGCGCCAGATCTCTCTATAATAGGCAAAACAAAAACAAGTTTGAAGATTGCCGGAGGTGAATTAAGGGATCAATTTAGGATAAAAGATTTTTGAAAACTAATTTGCTGGAAATTTCTCCTATGGTCACATTTGTACACACAGAGAGTTTCAATGTTATGTTGGGTGTTTTTTTAGAAATTTACTTTATTTTTTTACTATCTCGGAAAAAAAAAATCTTCCTTCTTCTCTCAGTTCCTCTTTAAACTGGCCTTTATTCTACATCTTGCTCCCCCACCCTCTATAGAAACAATACGGAGTACCTACTCTGTCTGCAAATATACTATTTTTCTATAACAGTCAAGCAATAGCTGGAAGAAGCTGAACACAAAATATTTAGCATGAATTTAAACTAATACCCTCCCAATAGAACATAATTTTTGAAAATCACCCCTAAACTAACTTGCTGAAAATTTGCTATAGGGTCCCAGTAATACACACAAAAAACTTTTGTAGGTGTATTTTGTGTGATTTTTTTTTTGTTATAGGCAAATATATGAAGATGGTCAGACAGACATTTGGTAAATCGTTAAATAAGATACTTGGTTTTAATGTTTGGTCAGTTGCAATCAACTCTGTTTCCTTTTGTGCATCTGTAATCAGTTTTGACAATGGTTAAGTTGTGTGAACATCAAATCTAAGAATGAGTTATAACAAGTTTGGTGAGTGTTTCGTGTCAGCTTTTTTTTTTTTTTTTTTTTTTTTTTTTTTTTAGTAAGATTCAGATATGGGGCTGGAGTCGAAAATCATTTAAAATCCATTTTTTTGCAAAATCATATTTCACTAATGATGGCCCAACCAATGTCAGTTTTATATACTCTAAAAATCTCTTCTCATACTTTGAAGATTGATACAAATTGTTGAAGTTTTAGTTTCAAACAAACATTAAGATTTGGTGGTTGCAAGTCATTTATTTCCTTAGGAAATGTTAAAAGACAAACCCAATAGTTGTAGCTTCAATGCAATCAGAGAGGGAGTTATATTAAATGCTACAGAAGGGGATCTGTCAGAAAATATTTTATATATATATATTAAAGAATTTCATTAATGGAAAAAAATCATATTACCAATCTTTTTTTTTTTTTTTTTTTTTCTCCACAAGACCTTAGTTGAATGTCATTTCCTTGTTAAACAAGAAATTATTGTGAAGTGATAAGTTTCATAACTACGTAACATTTTTAATCTTTGCTCACCAAATATGTTAATTTTTTTCTTGAAATCTGCATTTTCTTTGATTTAGTCATTGGTTATATCTATTGCCTATGGATAAGCTGATGATGAAATTAGATGCATTTTATTGTTCATATCAAGTATGTATTTTTCTGAAGCTAAATTCAAGAGATAAAATAAGAGTAAGTTAGGTTTTAATATTCCAACTATTTCCACACAATTCATCCATCTTGATTTACACTGAACAAATGCTTTTAAATCACTTACAATGGGTCTCCGATTTGCACATCAAAGGCCAATATGCTCTTAATTAAACGAAATATTATTTTATTTACTTGTTTTTTGTTTGCAGGTATTTCTTGTATACAATTTGATGATACACGGATCGTCAGTGGTTCATCTGATAAGACAATCAGGGTTTGTTCAATTTTCATTCATTTTCCCCATAGGAATATGAAGAAAGAAAATATCTTGTTAAAATGCATAGGTAGGAAAAATGCAATAAAATCACTACTTAATTTAAATATTGTCTTTTGCTTAATCTGAAAAGAATTTTCTCAGTATATTCATCAAACTTAGCTTTGTCTGGCAAGAGGAAAATTGCGGTAAGCTACCATTGGTTTTATACTTAAAAAGGTAGTATTTCAAATTTTGTTTCTTATTTAGATCTGAACATGAGTTTTTTGCCTTGGTGAAAAATATTCAACTACCTCAGCCACCAACAGTCTCAATGACTGGGTATAAACTAAAATGATGCTTTGTACCTAATCTATATAGATGCATGAGAGAAAATCATTTGTTCTTGTCTGTTTCAAAATCTACTTTTTCTCTCAGTATAATGGAAGGATTGAAATATTTATGCCAAATCTGGAAATATAAGTGTAAGCAAATAAGTCCCTCAAAGGGGTTAACCTGAAAGTAATTATCATCAAGACCTGTTTGGTACCATTGGAAAAGAAATTTCATGCACTGTGATTTACTAATGTATGATGTAGTTTTGGGGGAAAATCTTCAAGTTGTTTGAAATATTCTTGGTGGGAATTCAGTTTTGAGTGAGAAATTTTTACATTTTTAAAAAAATTTTTTTTCTACATTCATTCTGTATCCGCTTGTGTCTGCCCCCAACAATATATCTGAAAGTTCTCAATGAATTTCAATGAAATTTTAGCTATGTAAAAGTTCTCAATATCATTTTCTGATTAATCATTAGATATATTCTGGTAATAAATCTTCTTGGATGTGATTGATGGATTTCTTCTATTATAATTAAATCATCTCACTGCCATGCCAATATTGAGTGATAATTCAGTAAAGCTATCTGGTCTTGAGTCTGAAAGAGCAAGAAAACTTATTACTTGCTAATGTAGAGTGTGTTGGTTGTTAAAGTTATCTTAAATAGAAGTTTACTTTTTGTATCAAATGAACTGTTATATTGTTCCTGGTATGTTGATAAAATTAGAATTTGAAAATTGCTGTCTACTTCTGATTGGCTTCTTTTTAACATTTTAAAATCCTACAGCTTTGTGAGAAATAACTCTACCTAAGCAATGTTTGGGAGGTGGGTTATTGAGTTTGGTCAGCAAGTGTGCATGTGGGTTTATTAGTTTGAATGAAAACTCAAAAGACCAAAGTTTGTGCATTCGTGTGGTGAATACATTTTCTTTATATTCTGTCAGTTTACATTGAGAATAGAGCCAAACTATGCCTTCTGCCATGTCTTTGGTACTAAATATATATTGTATTTTTACCTAGATCTAATTAACTAGTAACCAAATCTTATCAGCCACTGCAAGATCCACTGGCCACTTTGCTGCTATTGTGTCATTTGCCATTCCCTCTAGTGGCTAAAATTGTAAAATTTGCTGACCTATTATTATACATTAGATAGGTCTGGAAAAAAACAAAAATGCTCCAATGGTTAGTATGTACTATAAATTGAATGCATTAGATAATGCTGTGGGCATAATACTTTCTACAATGAGTCCATGATCATCTGGCTAATACTGTTGAAAATAAGATGTATATAGTGCATTACATTGAGATCTGTAGCCTTTAGTCCATTTACCAGTAGAAGCATTTGAATGTGGCCTTTCATTTCAGCATAAGAAGGAAATGCATGGGAAGAAATTATCTTTCTTCTATATCACTAGCCTCTTTCAATTTACATACACTCCTATAAAACAATAGAATTATGCTGTGACTTACTCTAGGGGCAAAAAGTTTGATCACTTCATCATTTTCATTGTTTGTGTCTTGTTTGCTTCTTCCAGGTTTGGAATATTCGTACAAATGCTCCATGGTCGGTCCAGACTCTGGTCGGTCACAGTGGAACTGTGAGATGTCTGCATTTAGAAGGAAACAGATTAGTGAGTGGCTCTTCAGATAAAACAATAAAGGTGAGTAAATTTTATTTTGGATCATTCAAGTGGGAGTAAATTTAAGCAATTTTTGTGAGAGGGAAGGGAGAATTACCAAACCCCACTGTTTGGTCAACCATTACCTTGATACATATTTACTCAAAGAATGCAAAAAAAAATCCAGTTGATTTATAACAGAATGATAATAATGCTGGATGTGCATTTGTGATCATCTCTATCTCTTTTATAACAGCCGATTTGTTAATGCAGATAAATATTAGATGATAGTTATAGACTAGTCTTCCTTATTCATTTGAAAGTGCTTGAAATATCCCAGTTTATTCTGATCACATCAGATTGCACTAATTTTCTCTCAAAGGGTGATCTAACAGGTTACAGAATTGTCTGGTTCTTTGAACATTCTATAAAGAAATTTATTATAAGTAACCAACAATTTTATTTGTTTTAACTTAGTTAGGCTACACTTTTGAATCCCAAAATAATCTTTTAATTATTAGACAGAAGTTATACCTGTCAGAAGATAGATTTAATCTTGACTATGAATTAATGTTTATGTAGGAATAGATTTAGAATAATGTACAAAATGAGGATGAATTTAAAACTTGGAGGGGAGCTTGTTTTCTTTATTCTTTTTACTCTATCTTATCTATATTAACTGAATGAACATCTGTGCATCCATCTGTATGTAATGAAGTTTTGAAGTTTTTTGTTGGTAATCCTGGGACCCCTTAGTCAGGTTTTCAACAAATTTGTTTCTAAAAATTCACTCATTTTAAGATGGTCACTTTTTTTCGTGGCTATCATTTGAATGCTAATAGAAATTGAGTATCATTCGGAAATAGGACTTGGGATAATATGTCTTTTATGCCCTGATGCGACCGGCTTCCCTTTCTTCTCACCATAAAAAGATATGAAAGTTGTCCATCTGAACAATCTACGTATCAAGAACATGCGTAAAAGTTATAGCATCAATTCTGTCTGAAGTCTGCAACAGACGCTAGAATGCTTAATCGAATAAAATCCTAGCCAAACTGGTGTAATCTACTGCAAAGCAGAGAGCAATACATCTGGCATTAACTTGGCAGCAGAATCCTTCTCTCAGCCCAGCTGTCATAATCAACTGCAAAGCAAAGAGCAATACATCTGGCATTAACTTGGCAGCAGAATCTTTCTCTCAGCCCAGCTGTCATAATCTACTGCAAAGCAGAGAGCAATACATCTGGCATTAACTTGGCAGCAGAATCTTTCTCTCAGCCCAGCTGTCATAATCTACTGCAAAGCAAAGAGCAATACATCTGGCATTAACTTGGCAGCAGAATCCTTCTCTCAGCCCAGCTGTCATAATCTACTGCAAAGCAGAGAGCAATACATCTGGCATTAACTTGGCAGCAGAATCCTTCTCTCAGCCCAGCTGTCATAATCTACTGCAAAGCAAAGAGCAATACATCTGGCATTAACTTGGCAGCAGAATCCTTCTCTCAGCCCAGCTGTCATAATCTACTGCAAAGCAAAGAGCAATACATCTGGCATTAACTTGGCAGCAGAATCCTTCTCTCAGCCCAGCTGTCATAATCTACTGCAAAGCAAAGAGCAATACATCTGGCATTAACTTGGCAGCAGAATCCTTCTCTCAGCCCAGCTGTCATAATCTACTGCAAAGCAAAGAGCAATACATCTGGCATTAACTTGGCAGCAGAATCCTTCTCTCAGCCCAGCTGTCATAATCTACTGCAAAGCAGAGAGCAATACATCTGGCATTAACTTGGCAGCAGAATCCTTCTCTCAGCCCAGCTGTCATAATCTACTGCAAAGCAAAGAGCAATACATCTGGCATTAACTTGGCAGCAGAATCCTTCTCTCAGCCCAGCTGTCATAATCTACTGCAAAGCAAAGAGCAATACATCTGGCATTAACTTGGCAGCAGAATCCTTCTCTCAGCCCAGCTGTCATAATCTACTGCAAAGCAGAGAGCAATACATCTGGCATTAACTTGGCAGCAGAATCCTTCTCTCAGCCCAGCTGTCATAATCTACTGCAAAGCAAAGAGCAATACATCTGGCATTAACTTGGCAGCAGAATCCTTCTCTCAGCCCAGCTGTCATAATCTACTGCAAAGCAAAGAGCAATACATCTGGCATTAACTTGGCAGCAGAATCCTTCTCTCAGCCCAGCTGTCATAATCTACTGCAAAGCAAAGAGCAATACATCTGGCATTAACTTGGCAGCAGAATCCTTCTCTCAGCCCAGCTGTCATAATCTACTGCAAAGCAAAGAGCAATACATCTGGCATTAACTTGGCAGCAGAATCCTTCTCTCAGCCCAGCTGTCATAATCTACTGCAAAGCAAAGAGCAATACATCTGGCATTAACTTGGCAGCAGAATCCTTCTCTCAGCCCAGCTGTCATAATCTACTGCAAAGCAAAGAGCAATACATCTGGCATTAACTTGGCAGCAGAATCCTTCTCTCAGCCCAGCTGTCATAATCTACTGCAAAGCAAAGAGCAATACATCTGGCATTAACTTGGCAGCAGAATCCTTCTCTCAGCCCAGCTGTCATAATCTACTGCAAAGCAGAGAGCAATACATCTGGCATTAACTTGGCAGCAGAATCCTTCTCTCAGCCCAGCTGTCATAATCTACTGCAAAGCAAAGAGCAATACATCTGGCATCAATTTGGCAGCAGAAATTGCTGGAGGCATGTCAAATTGGGTGGCTAACCACTTTAAGAGGATTCCACTCTCAGTTTTTTTTAATTTGAGTCGCCCTTTTCCCAAACTGGTTTCCGTTCCAAGGCCTGAGAGCCCAATTTGCCCTGCTTTTTTACCCATAGCATGGAAGGAGAGGTGGTACTCACTTCTCCTAAGAGTATTAGAGCAGGGTGAAAAATGAACAGTTCTGACTGGTATTTTAACCTAGGTTACTGACTCTATTGTAACTGTGCCAGTAGCAACTGATTATCTAATAGTTTATTGCACGTACAAGAAAAAACTTTGAAAACCTATTAAATGGAAATTAGATTGTTGAATTTATCTTCCTATTTATTATAATTTTTCTGTACGAAAAATTGTATATTTGAATATTTCAACTCTATTACAGTATGACATTTTCACCAATTTATTTGTTCTGTGAACAGGGCCATGCATAGATGGCAGTAGGCCTTGTTTAAATGGGAAAAGTAGGCCGCATATGTCAAACTTCTCAAAGTAATTTTCTAATCAGTGCTAAATGCATATGATTTATGTATGTATGAGTATATACAGTGCACATGAGGTACTGTACTTACAAGTATATTATGATGACATAGATGCACCTTTGAATGGTGGGTCAGCAATTTGTTGAGAATGTGAATTGATCCTAATGGTCTGTTTAGAAGATGGATCTCTTGGAGAAATACTTTTTTGTAGATGTTGAATAGGTGGCCATTGTAAAGAAAAGTCATTTGCCTGAAGAGTATTCAGGACTGCTGTAATGTTCCTCTTTCGGACCTGATCTCAGAACCCCCCCATCCTGAGAGGAGGTTGGGCATAATAATGGCCAGGTCTTGCCAAAGATAAGATCAGGCAAGGGCCATTATAAGCAGTATAGGAAGGGAATCCTTTCCATCTCCAATAAAACGACAAAGTTGATGGATCAGCCTATACTTTTTAACAAAATGAAAATAGTTTAATTCTTTCAAAACTATCATTGTTAAAACAAATCCCTTCAACCAAATCCAAGTAAAAATGAAGGTTTCAGTTTTTCTAAAAATGTAACCTCTATGGACTCTCATTAGTTAAAAACTCAAAAAATAAAGTAGAGGTATACTGACTACTCATGAAACAAATTCATAGGACCTCTTAGTAAATCATTCATTCATTAGAGAAAGATCAATATCTGATGTGATCTCAAGTATACTAATGTAAACTTGCCCAGCTGACCTCTTGTTTCAAACTATAATACATACAAGTTGATAGGAGTGGAAATCAAACCAATGCCACAAAAAACAAATTTGCTCGTCTCATATCCCATATCTGATTTTCATCCTGTACAGCACTGCGAACACCCATAACTACCTTATCTAGAGTGGATACAATTGGTGCTAAGAGCCAGTGGAGCTCTTAGGCTACTCTGATTGACATCAGCTGTGTCCAGTCCATCATGGCATAGCCCAACACTGTTGGTTCACACAATCAAAATTATACTGGTTGTTCCTGCTGGGTCATTGTTCCCTAAAGACCCAGCCACATCACTTGCTTTGGCTGGGGTTGATGTACTCCAACAGTGTCTATTCAAACAAAACCTCAAAGCCATCACCCAAGAAAATATTATACATTGGCACCTATAATGTCAGAACTCTCTCAACAGACATTCACCTAAGTGACCATGAAAATGAAATCAAAAACATTGAATGCAGCATAATCTGCAAAATAATAGTGAAATGAGAAGACCCAAAGAGTAAACATCTATTTTACAACCTCTGAAAAGAGAAAGTAAAACGAAGCGGAGTAGGCTTTCTCATCAATAAGGAACTCAAAGACAAATTGGTATGCTTCAAAACTGTCCCTGACCACATAGCCAGTGTCACCATACAACCCTCAAAGAGATACAATCTGATTATCATCCAAGTTAATGCTCCCACTTCGCACTCAACCAAAGATGAAATAGACAACTTCTACAATGACTTGATCTCCCTACTCCAAGAAACCAGAAAATACTTCCATGTCATTATGGGAGACTTCAACTCTTAGGTAGGACAAGGAAAGTTCAGATATATGGTATGGAATGAGAGTGGTGAAGATCTCTTAAATTTTTAACCACAAACTGGTTCAAAATCCTAAACACCTTCAAAAAGAAACCCAATGAAAAAATTGACCTGGAAGAAAGCCAACCAAGAACAAAATAGACTACTTCCTAGTGGACAAAAGCAACATCCAGGACGTAAATAAAGTCAACATAGAAAGTAATCTCAGAATGTTAAGATATCAAATTCAAATTAACACCAACAAAGAAGGCAGGAAAATGTTTCACACCAAACCACAACCACTAAACGTACTGAAAGAGTTCACTTGATTCTTCGAGCTTGAACTGAGAAACAGGTTTGAACTTCTTACCGAATCAGAAGAGAATGACATTAAGGACAACAAATTCAATAAGAAAGTAACAGCTTCTGTAATTGAAGTTGCACCTATGTTTAAACCAAAGAGCACACAAACCATCACTAAAGTGTCAGATGAAACCAAGAATCTCATGGAAAAAGGCTGGAATCTCAACCCACCCACAACAAGGGAGAAAAGTGATGCGACCAAACTGAACAAAACTATTCCAAAGAAACAAAGAAGACAAAAGATGCACAATTGTAATCATCAAAACAATTTTTGGAAAAGGTTGGAATTTCAAAGCTATTTACAAAACTCTCAATATAGGACATGAACAAATAACTAGTATTCTCAAAGAAAATTGAGACTTAACAGCAGACAGAGACCAAATTGTCAAACGTGCCCAAGAATTCTACCCAAAACTCTACTCCTCCGTACAGGATTGGCAAGACTTGAACAATCAGTTGGAGGATTTCTCAGAAGTTATGCCATGGGAGGTGAAATAAACAAAAGGCCGGCCCCTGTACCAGATAACATTCAACTTATGCCTAAAACAAACCCTAGAAGATTGCTGCTGTATCAAAAAGGAAACCCGAAAAACTTACAGACCAATAAGTCTACTCAACTGCATCTACAAATTTTTAACTCAAGTGATCTTTAATCAAATCACCAAAATGCCTCACAAAAAAACAACCACAAGAAAAAGCTGGCTTCAGAAGAACCTACTCAACCACAAACCATTTCCATTCAATAAATCATCTAAAAGAGAAAGAATATAAGATGCCGCTCGCTGTAGTATTTATTCACTTCAAGAAGGCCTTTGTCTCAGTGGAAATTCCAAAGATCATTGAGGCTATATATAAGGTGTAGTCTCAGTATATGTCAGATTATGGCTGCATATATATAGTCACAGCAGCTCCTCTATCAGACTACATAAAGACTTGGAACCCTTTCAAAAAAAGCTGTTTACATGCCATTCCTAGCTGTTAATTTCTGACTATAACAAATACTCCTGTTGCCAAATTACAAATTTTCCGTATCTGAAAATTTGGCAATAAATTGAAATTGCAAGAAAAAGTGCACGGTTTGAAGGGTTGTTCATTATTTTTTGAAAAATAGAGTAATTGGCAATAAGCTATAAAAATCTTATCCACGAGAAATGCAAAAATGACAGGGCATTCATTGATAAAAAGTATGGCACGGGAAAAGTTTTTAAAAGTCTGTATATTTGTGGCGAAAAACAGTCTCTGGCCTTTGTGTGTTCATATGACAGTTCCTGTATTGTGTGTGATGGTCGAAGTAGAGAAAAGAATGCTGTCACAATTCCTCCACTTGGTCAACTCTTTTCTGTCAATGATCTGTTCATACCAAGCACACCTTTACCCCATTGTTAGCAAAATCTTTTGTTTTTTTTCTCTTTCTCTTATCTTTCTCAACATTACCAATAGGCATTCTCTCCTTTTTCTAGATTCATACAAACTTCATCACAAAAATATGATGCTTGTAAAATTTTTTATCATCATTCATAATAAGCTTATTTGGAATGATGTAGTGATTTGATTTTTTTTTTATTGAAAAAAAATTACATTTTTTTTTTTTTTTTTTTTTTTGATATCTTTGATCACGGAGAGTTTGGTTGGGCAAGTGTATTATAGATGGGTAAGATACCCAGCAGGCAGTCAAGTCATTTTGGGTAGGTGGGTGACAGAGAGGTAAGAAACACAATGAGACATTTTTAACAAAAATGTAGCTACAATGACGGTGATTCATTTTTAGATAGAGGTGGCGATATAGTTTTATGAATTAGAATTAATGTATATATTTACCACTCCATCGAGTTTACCATTGAAAAAGAAATATGAACGAGGTGTTTGGCATAGGCCCAGACCAAATGCCCCCCTGCCTGCACAGCTCTGTCTACAGCCCTGTTTACGATTGAAGTTATGATAGACTTATTTCTGTACGTGTATCTCAAAATAAGGCACAATTAAGGAAAGGTAGACTCTATTGTAAATTGTTATTTTATACACTTTACAATTGGGAAGGTCAGTTTGTCCATCAATTTCAAAATCAAAAATAGCATTTCTCTTCCATTCTTCATGAAATGAATAACAACTCTGACCAAAAATTATGAAAATTGAAACTTGCAATGTATATTTGGCATACCTATAAATATTGGTCTTCTATATATTTGTTAATTCGCTAAATTATATTTATAAAACAAGGCTTAAAGACTTGATATTCTTTTTGTTTTTTCTCCTTTTTTTTCCTTTCATAGGTTTGGGACTTATCAACTCAGGATAGGTGGTCAAGTATAGCTTGTAAAGTGACCATGGTAGGCCACTTGGACACGGTTCGATGTCTACAGGTGAGTCGAAAAACCCACAATGCTGACTGTATAATATCGAGAAAACTGCCATGTTTTTACATGAAATATCCACATGCTTAATATTCACAAATCCTCATACACTTGAAATAAATGAAGCCATTATCAAAGCAAATCCATTCATAATTTCAAACTTTAATTTAATAGAAATAGTTTTAGATTTGTTTTAACTTACATATTTCTCTCTAGTTAACTGTTTTAATTACGTGTGTAACTGAGCAAAGTAATAATTTAGTTGTATTGAAACTTGAGCTTTAAAACCTTCATTTAAAAATCTCAAGCTCAGAAAACTGATGCTTTCTCGTTTTTCAAGTTGGATTCAGAATTATTAAAATTAAGTTTGCTTCCATTAATTCATTTATTTTATGTCTTTTTCTTCATCTGCTCTCCCAAAAGAAACATAGGTAAGAAATATAACATTACTGTTATCAGTATCAAAGCTTTTATCGCTGATTGACACTTCTTATAGAGGATTAGTTTGTTGGATCAAGTTGCACTTGGTCTCTTCATCAAATAGCCAGATAAAAAGTATGCAATTAATTTCTGAAAAGCTAAACTACCAGTTAGTGAAATAATTATTGCATTATCAATCATAAGTTCTTGTATTCTCAACTAGTTTGTATTTGCTATACACAATCTTTATTACTTATGAATTAGATTTATTCATTCAAGTCTTGAGAATTATGAAATTCACAAGACTCAAATATATAAATCAAATTTTGCAGGTTCTTTTTTTTTCCCTCTATTGTATGTATCATTAGTATATTAATGATAAAAAATGTCAAGTTATTTGACAGTTTAAATCATATCTAATGATGTACCCTAAAACCCTGAATATTGATTTTTCTCAAAACTAAGAATTCATGGCATTAGTAGTAAGCATATCAGAGTGGACTACTTGATTTAAATTGCGCCCATGTTTTATTGTTTTTTGGTCGGGGTTTTTGCTCTGAGAATGTTTTATTGTCAGGTTAGGGTTAGATTACTTTGAAAAAATACAACCAAACTGGCATAAGTACTGAAAAAAAGAAATTCACATCCACAGTTACCTATGACAAAGAAAAAGTAAGGGTTAAGTTTAGCATTATTGCTATATTCTAAATAGAACCTATTTTTAAGACTCTTTGATCTTTCCTCCCTCAAAACAGGCAAATTTCCTGAATGTTAGAAGTTAAAATAGATTAAAAGAAAAAGTATTAAAGTTTCCTCCGTCAGGTTTTGAGTTTGTTTTGCTGATTGTTTCAAAACACTGGTGTATTGTTGCTTACACTGATTTCTTCAGCAATAAGTTTTGTTTATTTTTCTTTCATGTGAGTACGAATGCAGACTATAGAAATTGACAAATTCTTTTTTGAAAAAATTTGACATAAAAATGTGTGGTGTATCTTTTCTGGTTTGTTTTTCCTTTGTAATGCAGTGTTCTCAAGTAGAAACATTCATACTTTTCTATTTTCTGATAAAGAAGATGACTTGAGTAGATGTTGGCTTGTTTTGCTGCTGATTTAACAAGAGAATTCTTTTCAGAAAGACAAGTGTAATTAATTTGCCATTTCAATTTGATAATAGTACCTCTGAAAAAAATGTCTTTGTAATGGTGAAGTTTTGATCTCCAACACCATCAATAATGAAATATCTTGTTTTTAATTTCATACAAATTTTCCAAATTTGAAATTGACTCAATGTTATCAACAATTTATATAAGTGGGGTGATTTGGGGGCGAGATGTAATTATATTGATTGGGTTGGATTAAATTAAACCTGTATGGTGCCTAATTTTTTCATCTTCAATTATATGCCAGATGAATGTTCATTGTTGTAAAATAGTCATATTGTAATAAAATAGTTCTGTATGTTTAGTTTTTTTTTTTGTGTTTTTTTTTCTAATTTCTAATAAAGGCTGATGATGAAAAGGTGATAAGTGGATCTTATGATAAAACACTGAAAGTTTGGGATATCCGAACTGGAGAGTGCAAAATGAAACTTAGGTGAGTAAAGAACATTGCATATAGATGAAGATGTTTTCGAAATGGCATTTAGAAATTCCTGGTAAATACATAAAATGTTCATTGTAATTTTATCTGAAAAATAATTTCCAGGTTCTGGGCATCAAAAAAAAAAAAAAAGAAATCCATGATAATCAAAATATTGGCTAGTGTTGAGAAACTTTTGTAGTATTTTTGAAACGTTTTAATGTGGTTTTAGAAGCCACATTTTATCTGATTTATTGGTTTTTACTATAAAATTACTTAGAATCTAGTGCATGTGTTCTATATATGAGAAAGATAGAAAATATCTGATCATTAAAGTGTTTTTGATTTTTTGTTTTTGGTATTATTTTTGTACTTGAAATGTGAATTTCTCAAATTGAAAAATATTATTTGTCTCTGTACCTATTCAAATCATTTCCTATCTAGATTAAGGCTCATATCTGTCTCTAATGTATGAAACAATACGGATGTGTGTCATCAATTATTTTTGCCACCTGCCCTCAACCTGCAGATACCTTATCTGGCTGTGATCCTTCTAGGGGTTGATTGCAATCAACATCAAAATACGTAGCTGAATTATGTTCATCTGGTTACTTTGCTGGTTCTCCTCAGACTCACTTTTTGACAAATGTCCCTTAAAAGGGTAAAAGAATGTTACCTTCCCATATCGGGATATATAAACAAGGAAGTACTCCTCAATCAACATGCAGGTAATGACCCTGGAAAAAAGAGCTCCAAATCCATTCCTATATTTGACCATATGAATCAGGTGGGCTGTGCAAGTGTGAGCCTCTCACCTTACGTGGCCAAAGAAAATGAACCTTTTTCTTTTCTTCCTTTTTCTTTGACAAAAAAACTTTTCTAATGTTCACCTTATAAAAAAGTTAATTTTTTTCGACCTAGAAGAATCCTTTGATAATTTTTATAAAAAAATATTGATACTTGTAAAAACTTATTTTAAAAATATTACTATACTTTATGATTTCAACTAAAGTAAGAAAGTGTGTGTGGGGGGTTCTATCTTGTCACATTGATCAAATTAAGCAGTCTGATGAAAACTTTTTGTACTGTAACAAATTTAAAAAAAACGATTTGTGATAATGATTTTTAACAGATTGTTCCTTTATCAAATCTCATTCAGTATTCAACATTGCATTCTTAGCTTTGAATAGCACACTACTTTGAGGAATACACTATAGTTCCATGTTTTATCAGTGTATAGCATTCTACAATGACATTTTCAGACTTTCTATTTTATAG
>OY735225.1:52841824-52864324 GCA_963457665.1 Thysanoteuthis rhombus | reverse complement strand
ATGTAATAAATATGGCAGACTTCCATCAGTTTTTCCCTTCCAGAACAACGGGTCCTTAACCAAATTCCTTCAATTGGCTTCCATCAGATGATCTGGTTTCACTGAGAGCTGTAACATTTATCTGCAATGGGGTAAGTTCATGCTGCAACTTAGAACAGTGTGCTTGATGTAGCATTAGAATCAGTCTGTGGAGAAGTTGCAGACTTTTGACCGCTGAAATGATGTCCCATTGGGCACTTTCCTAGCCAAGGGTGAGTGGTAGGAGATTTTCACCTTTTCCAGATCCCTCCCAGTTTGATTAAGCAGTGCTATTCCTAAATAGGGATGCTTGGTCACTGATGCATGACTGACATGTTTTACTATACAGTTACACAAATTGCACACAATCGGGCACAAACAACTGACTGATGTAACTATATGAATAATGATCATTTAATCATTTATTCAGTGGATTAGGAAAATGAGAAATTATGACAACAAATTAGGCATTTATTTGGACTTACCAGAAAATCAACACATAATGAAGGAAAAAGTCAAAATTGTATAAATTTTTTAAAAAAATCTTTGCGTCATTATTAAAAAGATTGGCAAAATGTGAGATAAAAATCATCTGTGTATACCTTATAAAACTGTGTTATTTAATCATATTAAACACCCACCAGCCAATAAAAGCGGCTGCTGCTAAGAGACACTTACATCTCTTTACTGTGATGTCACTTACCTACCCACAATGCAATATTAAACACGTCTTTTTAACTGAACACAGGCTTGTCTCTTATCTTATTTATCTTTTCTTCCATTCAAACCACTACTCATCCATACTCTGTCTATCAATATACGAAAAACTGGAGGTATTTTTCAATATAGATAGTGTAAATGTTGCGACATGTAAACAAAACATTTGCAGTAGAAATTTGGGTTCAAATAAAGAACAAAATTGGGTTCAAATAAAGAACAAAATTGATTTTAAATCGGTTTTGATTTCAAATTTTGGGAAAAAATATTGTTTTCCTTGTGATTATAACCCTTCCCCTCTTGATTCATGATATCAATTCTGTTTACCTTTTTTGAGTATGAGAAGATTTTTGTAAACATGAAAAGATTTCTGTAGAAGGTAAATAAAACTGGAAAATAAGGCAAATTATTGCTCTTCTTGGCAACTTTTAAAAATTTATTTGCTAACTCAAATTTTGGTTCTATTTTTGGTAAAAGGAATAAAAAAAATTTTAATCAAATCTTTCTTATGGAGATTCAAATGATTTGGTTATTTCTATAAAATCCTTCCTTTTTTTTTTTTTTTTTCTTTCACTTTTTGCCCAACTCTGAGATTTTGTAAATTATAATTCAATGATATGATTAATCAAACATAGTCATTGAAAAAAAGAATTAGAATTTTCAAGAGACTTTTTCATAAGTATGGAATGCTAGAGGTCAACTCAGAGACTCTGCTTTTTTTGGTTTTTGCCTAACTTTTTATGGAAAAATCATTCAAGATACAATTTGGATGTAGCCCTTATTGAGATTTATTACTGTTATGTTTTCTTCGATTGAAGTTTAAAGTAAAATTCAACGAAACAGAAATACAGAATCAAAACTGCTTGATTCTTCATTATTATTGACGAAAATTCATTATTCTCCTTTTAAAACAAATAGGACTTTTCACAAAACAAAATATTTTTTAATCTTTTTCTCAAAAGTCCATTGGTGTAGCTTACCTCTAGCATTTCTAAATCTGTGGGTAATCAAGTCCATAAAATTGAAGGGACTACTGTAAATCAAACTGTTTTTGATAAACACAAAGAAAATTACAAAGAAAACAGTTTATTTTAGTCTGTTATGTTGGCTCACATTGTACTAATTGTTTTGCAAATATTTCACTGGTATGGGTGAAATAAAGTTTAGAAGCCTGATAAAACAAGTTTAATGTTTATCATTTGAAATTGAAACTAATTTTCCATTCACCGTGCCTTCATTATAATTTTAAAACAGATAATGAAACTATTCATATTCCCGTTACTACTGCCTTCGTACACTCATAGAATTAACAAACTTAGGCTGATTTTCTTGTTGATCCTACAGGCAAGAAAGTCAGGTTTATTCTATCAAGTGTATTTTTTGATTTACTTACTTTATGAAAAGAGAATCAGTGAATCTACCATGACAAAACCCATTTTCACCCCTCAGCAAATATAAAATACAATCTCTCCAAAACAAAGTAATGAAAAAAAAGTGTAATATCAAACATTTTCATTCTTGGACAACAATCATTGTAACTTGCGTTATGGCATTCTAATACCTTCAGTTGGGAGCTTACTGTTCCTTCTTCTACAAAAGCTAATATTCTTTGATTCTGGGAGTGTAAGAGGGAACTTTCATGGTGTAATCAGGCAGAAAGGAGAGAAGCAATCTTACAATGATGGATGGGACTGATTCACTATATTTTCTGAAAGTGACTCAATAAAAACATTGATATTTTTTTTTCTCCGTATCTACGTGCACACTATGCAGACATTGCATAAGTAACTGGAAACCATTATTTTATTCAGATTTTACATTTCATAAATATATACTCATTAACAATTATTCAATTTACACCATGTTCACAATGTTCTTTAATCTAAATCAAACAGGATTGAAACCAAGAATTCAACTTCCACTCTTGACTATGTGCTTGTACAATATTCCAAAATAGACATCAGCAAATATTTGGAGGAATCCATCTTATATAATGGATGTGTATTTTTCTGAATCAGTGATATTCCTTAGACACTCAGAAGTTTTAAATGACCAGTGCTTCAAATTCTTGTCTAGATTACAGTCAAAAGTTCATGATAATGAGCTGTAGGCCGTTAAAACAAAATCTCCACTTACACGTGTACTGTTCAAAACTGGGATGAATGTTATCTTATTTTTCAGATAAATCTTCAATGTTCCAAAATGCTCAGGTCTTTTTATCACCTCAATTGTCTTTTTCTGGTGAATGAAGACTGATTTTAAAAAGTGGCTTTCTTTTGGCTTCTCTGCCATGTGATGAAAATACTATACTGCCATTCTTGGATAATATCAAAACAATCAGCCATGTTACAACAAGTTTTTTTTTTTTTTTTTCCAGTTTTCTGTCTCGTCTCACAAAAATATTTTTCTGATGGCCCTAGTTGACTCAAACAAAATGATGTAGTTTCCTCTCCTTCTTTGGTGACTTGTACAATGATGCAGTTCACAGCTGAGAGTGGAATTCCTAATTTTGATGCAAAGTGATATTGGTTCATTCCACCTTCATATTGAAAAAACAACATGAGCCTTGTGGTTCCCGAATTATTATTGTTATAATGAATTGTGAAAAATTAGGGAATTGAGACTTTTATAGTACCAAAACATATCAGTATAATAAATTCAAAATGTATTACATAAGCATACATTTGATTTATCTTTGAATCAGTGAGCCGACTAATCATCTTCATCTCGAGGCTGCATCAACACCTTATTTTTCTATAAATAACAATTGTCAAGCTATTTCTATCATCAGTCATGGTATCTATCCTGCTGGTGAGCAGAGCTTTGGTTCACAACAAACATATTTTCTTCTCAAATATGTTCATTTTTTCTTTGTATGTCGAACGCACAAACTTTGAATGAAGACTTTTCAAGCACAGTATTCATATGAATTTGAAGTTTTTTTTTGTTTTTTTTTCACTCGCAACTTGACGTGTGTTCACTGAGCCTTTTCATTTGACTCAGGTATTTCTCCACAAAAGAATTGAGCTCATACAGAAACCATTCTGCTTCCTTTTGTACCTGTTAAATGTTATTCAATCTATTGCATTTGCTTATGCACAAAACTTTTTTCTCCTTCATTCAACATGTCTATTGGAATTAACATACCCAAAAACCCTCACTAAGAGAACAACATTTTACTTTGGTACCTACAACGTCAGAACACATTCAACAGACACGCGCCAAACCGATCATGAAAATGAAATTAAAAACATCAAATCGGCATTAGCGAAATGAGAGGATCTGTCGAAGAACTAATCAAACTAAAAAGCAAACATCTTTACAACTACGGAAAAGAGAAAACGAAGCAGAGTAGGCTTTCTCATCAAAAAGGAAATCAAAGATAACGTGATGGGCTTCAAAGCTGTCTCTGATAACATAGCTAGTGTCTCTACAACTCTTAAGGTACAGTTTGAATATCATCCAAGTTTATGCTTCCACTTCGCAGTCAACCAAAGAAGAAACAGCTTCTACGATAACTTGAAATCCCTACTCCTAAATACCAGAAAATACTTCAATGTTATCATGGGAGACTTTAACGCACAGGGAGGACAAGAAAATGGACGTTGCGTCGGCGAGTTCAGATATAAAGTACAGAAGAGAGGTAAACTCTCGTAAACTTCGCAGCCGCGAACGGGTTCAAAATCACGAACATCTTCTCCAAGAAGAAACCCAATAAAATGAACTTGGAAGAGCCCCAACCATGAAACCAAGAACGAGATAGACTACATCTTAACGGACAAAAGCGATACCGTTGTAGCGCTCTGTATGCTTTTACTCAACAATAAAATACGAAATCCTTCTTTTAGCTAGATATCAAAAACGTTCCTTCCTGCGAAAACCCCTATGAAAGCCCTGGACACACATGGTCAAACGCTCGTTACGCTTTTGGTCCCGACACTTGTTGCTGGCGACTCTTTCTCTCTCTTTCCTTCTCCCTGAGAACGGTATCATTTCGCCGACCTCCCAGCCGATCCGATCCAAACCATTTTTTCACCGTGACCAATCTCTGTACTAAGTTTGCCCATTTCAGTTCACGGGTGTTGAGGCATCTCAAATACGCACAGCTATGCAACCATGTCCACACAACGCGTATACGCCTCTCACTTTCGTGAATGAAATGGCAACGCTTTTTTTACTATCTGAGAGTCACGATGATCTGTCCTAAATCTCTTTACTTCGGGAAACATGCATGGATAAAACTCTGTGTTCTCTGTCTTTCATGGTCTGTCCGTCGAGTGTCTAACAGCATCAGAGAATAGCCCCAAAGTCACACACACAACTTGGCAATTTGGCACACACACTGAACCTGGTCTCCATAATTATTCCCCGATACACTCCAAGCCATGTGGATTGAAAAGTAGTTCAGAAACTGACGCCTGTACTATCAATGACAACAAAGCTTCCATCTTTCGCTATCTCTTCTCACCTCATTACGCGATCGATCGTATTATTGTTATCATTACGGGTATTTCATTTCCATTCGTTATTTGTCATTACTTTGTCCATCCAAATACTTGTATGTGTCCTTCTTACTTTATTTCATCTCCACATCTACGTTCATACTTGGCATGCATTCTCTTCGTACATCTCCCTTCTTCCTTCCACGTCTCTAGTGACGTCGACGCTACCAACAGACCACATGGAAGCAAAATCCTTTGTCTCCAACATATTCGCCCGACCCATTCCTCAACTAGAACTATCAAGAACCATAAATTTCGACAAACCTCTCTCTTTCCAACCAGAGATTACTGACAACTAAAGATAATTCTTATACCGTCAAAGATATTCAGGTCCTAAATCGAATCAACGAAGGAAGCAACCACAGAATGGTAAAAATTAACACCAACAAAAAAAGCAGCAAAATTTTCCCCGCCATAGTGCAACCACTGAACATGCCGAAAGAGCTCACTCGATCCTTTAAGCTTGAACTATAAAACAGACATAAACTTCTTACTGAACCAGAAGAGAACAACATCTAGATCAACAAATTCAACAACAAAGCCTACTTTGATAAAGGTCGCACCTATATTCAAACCAAAGGGCACACAAACTATCAGTGAAGTATCCGATGAAATCAATAATCTCATGGGAAAAAAAGCAGAAATCTCAAGCCACCGACAACAACAAGAGAGAAAGGTGAAACAGCAGAACTATAAAATTATCCAAAAGAAACGAAGTGAAGATAAAAGATACACAACAGCAATCATCGGAACTATTCTCGGAAAAAGGTTGGGTTTCAAAGCTATCAACAAAGCTTTCAGTACAGGACGGAAACAAATAAATAGAATACTCGAGGAAAATGGAGACCTAACAACTGACAGAGATCAGATTGTCAAACGTATCCAAGAACTCTACCAAAAACTCTTCTCCTCCAAACAAGGGCTACAAAACAAGGAAAAAGATATGCAAGACGCATTCGAGGATTTCCCAGATTACACCATGGGAGGTAAAACAAGCCATCAAACGAAAGGAAAGGCCCCTGGACCAGTTAACTTCACCAACTCAAAAAAGCTGGTAAGCTCATCACTATAGCTCTTCATTCACCTTATGCCTAAAACAAAGTAAAGTCCCGGAAAATTGAAACACTGCAATCATAATGCTGTTCTATAAAAAAAGAAAACCCGACAGACTGCATAGCCAGTGTCACTACAGACCAATAAGTCTACATAACTGCATCTACAAACTTTTCACAAAAATCATCTCCAACCAAATCACCAAAACGCTAGATGAAAACAATCACGAGAGCAAGCTGGCTTTAAAAGAAGCTATTCGACCATGGACCCTCTCTATTTGATAAATCAGCTTAGAGAGCGGCAGCAGAATACAAAATGCCATTCGCTATTGCATTAATCGACTTCAAGATTTGCAGACGATATCGCCTTGAAAATGAAGTGAATGAGGAAAGCAAAAGAAAAAAGAAAAAAGTCGGCCTTCACATGAATGAAACAAAACAAATGTCATGTAAAACGATCACGTCGGAAAGGAACACACAACCATCAGCATCGAAAACGCTTAACTGGAGAAATTAGACTTCTACATCTACCTAGGACAACGAATCTCCATGAAATCCCCAAAAGAAAAAATCAAGCAAAGAATCACACTAGGATGGCAAGTCTTCGGCAGAACAAGAACATCTCATTGGTCCTAAAAAGAAGATTATACAACCAATGCATTCTCCTGATAAGCACCTATCGAGCTGAAACATGGAACCTAACTAAGAGATTGACCCTTAAACTGAGAACCATGCAACGTAAAGACAGCTGATGGAAACATGTCTGCTGTTTTTGGGTTTTTTTGTATTCATAGGCTGCCGATCATAATTCATTCATAATTCACATGAAATGCAATAAAATATATAACTTACGATTCTGCTTAAAACAAATGGAATCAGATATTCAAGCGATCATTTTCGCCGCCAGAGCCTTTTGAAATCTGACGATTCCCGTGATTCTTCTCAAGTGAGACGCATTGTTAAGTGATTGTGCATTTATTTCTCTTTTCATAGTAAACTGGGTAATAATTGTAAATAAGAATATCTCCATCAAATGTCAGATAATGGTATCCATCACTGTTAATTACATTGTCATCATGCCATGTAGTGAGTAATACACCACATACACGTGTTTCGTGATTGTTAACTTGAATATACATTGCATAGTAAACATCGAAATAAAATATGTCTCTGAAGCCAATATCGACCTTTTTATCTTATATAAAAGATTTCTTCAAGTGGATGACAAATGAGTATTTCTCGGTATTGACTAAAGTGAAAGAGAATCTATATGAACCGCGAAGTGTGAATCTTCACAATGAACGCATATGATTGGTTATAATCTGCTACTGGACAGCTAGTCAAGCCACGCCCTCCACTAAACTGTGAAAGCTTCTTCAGTTTTGCGGTTGCAGTTGTTCGAGACGAATGTGTATCAACGACTATCCGCCTCAATAATACTTGTTTACCTTTTTTATAATCATGTCTAATAATGCTTCCTGTTTACCTGGCATTGTAGACAACATTATATTGGTAACCGATTCATACAAGGTAAGAAGAACATTTGAAATAGTCGGTTTTCTGTTTTATTTTCAATCTGGCTGAAACGTCGTCACATACACCTACCAGCCATCAAAGATGTACAAGTACTTATTTTACTTCTTGTCCAAATCTCCTTTCTGTTTCTTTCACTCTCTAGCCTCACGTTTTTCTACTCTATTTAGTGCTTGGAATTATTTCTTTTCATTTTGCTGTTTCTCTCGTGTTTTAATTTTAAAAGAAAAGTCCCCCTCTCAACACTGATGTGATACCAATTATAGATTTTGATTCTCAGCAATTTTAGTTTCAGATTTGAAAACTGAAAATGTGACATTTACAATTTTAGTGCTAAAATTCATTGGCAAAAAAAAAAAAAAAAAAAAAATCTCTCACTTTGACGCACTTGACCCCTTCATCGGAATTCTTTGAATTAATGGTTTCATATCCTGGTTTGTTTATTCTATCCTGTTTTTGTTTATTTTTTGACGAATCGTCCTCTTTATCGCTCTTTTTCAGAATAACTTCGAATGTGCTTCATATTTTTCACATCGATTTGGTTATCACTTACATAATTTTTGAAAACTGAAGCAAGTACAAAAAGTACCGAGCTGTTTTCATTGTTAGCCGAGAATAAATGATAAGTACAAATAAAATACTTGAGGAGCAAAGAGTAATTGATAGTTTATGTAATACTAATCACCTTGTTTGTAAGCCTTGTGATGTGTCTAACTTTTAAAGAGAAAGTAAACAACTGAAACTACAATCCTTTTTAGGTAATAATTTCTTGGAATTTCCAGTTACTAGAAACCTCTACGTTGATAAATGTTCCGCATGGTTGGTCACATTCACAATACACAATAGCACAGGACAGTGTTTCTCAAAGTGGGTTCCGCGGACCCAAGCGGGAAAAAAATCTTGGGTGACGCAAGATTAGGCGTCTTATTAAAATTCATTCGTTATAAAAAATTGTATTATTCACCTTTAGGCAACGGGAAGGCAGAATTTATTATCTATTTCAACGTTTCATTTATGATTTATTTTAACGTTTCGTTCATTATATGTTTTTCTTTTCAAGTAAATTATCTTACTGAAATAATGTTTCATTTAATGTCTTATTGAAATTAGAGTTGCAGGGGTTATTTGTATGATATAGTTATGGGTTCCGCGATAAAATAAGTTTGAATCGTAGGGTTTGTTATATCTATTATTCATTTCACGTGTTCCGTAATCTTCATTTATGCTGGTCTCTAGACTCCCCGGTGTCCTTTTTTACTCTGTCTCATATTGCAAGTTCGTTTTGGAATTTTGTACAACATAAAAGTTGTCCATTTTTATGAGTTCAAAGAAAAAAGCCAATAATAAGATACGAATTTATCTCACCTCAAAAATCAAAAAGCTGTTTTCTGTGTCAATTCTCTTTCTTCGCACAAACAAAAATATTTGTATTTTTTTTTATTTCTTGTAAAACGAACACTTGAAGGATTTTAGCTGAGAAAGTGTAATATACTTAACTTGCTCATACGTACATCTTTTTGAGAATATTTTTAGTACAGTCCTGAAGCTAGCTGTCTTTAAAAGTAAATAATTGAAAGAAATATTCTGATAAAGTTTGGGGGGAGAGTTTGAAAAATAGAACGTGATGATGTGAAAATCCCCCTAAAACTTACTTTTTAAATGATTCAGTGCGAGAAATATCAGAGTGTTTAACTCCAATGTTTGTGTCACTATCACAATTTATTATTTGTGCATTAATGATGGATTAATGCCATCAACCATATTTAAAAGGAAAAATAGTAAAATAAAAAACTAACAACCTAAAAACCAGCTTTTTAAGCGATCGTTGTTATTAAGCGAATCCTGTTGTTTTCTTAAATGTTTTATTTTCAATCCTTCTTTGACATTTTCTTGTGAATGATAAAATCAGACATATAAATATATATACACACCATGCCCAACTGCAGAGTATGGCTTTTTTTTCAATGTGATCTTCGGGGTGGGGGTTTCACTCTAAAAGGTGTCTGTCCGTAACTGAATTTGTTCGATCACACCGGAATCCTGTCCAGATTTACGAATGTGTTCTAACCATCCCGGGGTTTACTCGGTACCTTATTGCGTGGATTACTACCTAAGTTGTCCGAATGTTTGAGCTGATAATTAAATAATAAAGTGTCCAAACGTAACCAATCGGGCCAGATCACATCTGATCGATACCATATCACACCTAATCCTCTCCAGAAGGACAAGGAGTGTGTGCGAACTTACCTGGGGGTTACGTGGCCCTGTCCAGACCCTAAAAACCCTTTGGTGGGAATGGTGTCCGAACGTAAAAACCATATCGCAGTGATTGATAACAATATCAATAATAAGAATAAGACGACGACTGTCCTCGTCTACCACAAAAACTACTTGATAAATCTATGAAATTTTCAGTGGGTACAAATTTGATCCCCGGGATATATTTTTTTAGCCCATTTTTTTTTGGGGGGGGGGGGTCTATCTATTTTTTTTTAGACTTTCAGCGGGCGAATTTGAGGGAGATTTTTTTTTTTCTTTTTTAGGGGTCAAAAGGGGGAGGATGATTTTCTGAAAGGGAATCATAATGACATTACGCGTTAAAAGGTTTTACGAAAGATAAACCAATTTTAGATTCTGAAATGAGATTATTCATACCTAGTTTGAAGACTGAAACAAAAAAAAAAACGTTAAATCAATTTACTTGTCCATCCTTTGAATATCCGAGATCCTTAATCTAAACGGAGAAATAGTCGAAACCCATTATACCCCGTTGCTGTCATATTTTGTTGAAAAAAGGTGAAGTTATAGCAATGAAGAAAGATCCACTGTTTTTAGCACCTTTCTGTGGGTCCGAAAAAGGATCCGTTAAATCAACTGAAATTTAAAAATCGAATTATTGTAAGTCCAAAAAAGGAAAAAAAAAACAAACAAACTGTTGTCCACCATTTATTTTGGTAAACATTTAAAAGTTGATCGTAAACTCAATCCATTTACTTCATTTAGTCAAGATCATACACAGGCAGAGGAAGATATTCAAGATATTGATGCAAAAATGAAATTGAAACCTTTTTAGTTCGTCTAAAAAAAAACAAATTCTGTGATCAATTTCATATGGCAGCAAAATATGATGAAGACATAATTATTATGTTCATCTCAATTTATGTCTTAATTAATAAACATACTTTTTAGAGACTTTGTATGACTTTTGGAGCCACTTCAAAGCAACGATCAGAAGATATTACTCATTTTAGTGGTAAGAATTGTCCTAAAATATTACTTTTTTTCATTTAAAAGCATTACTTATTGTACTACTTAACTTGAATATGAGTGCGATTTCAGTTTCAATATTCGTACTACAGTGTTGACATTCTGGATTGAAGCCTTTTGACCGAATGCGATTGCAGTAGTCCGTACTACACTGCTGTCCTATTGGTGTATGCCTTTTGTCTTGGATTCGTGGTAATATGTCAGTTTCCTGAAAATCAGAATTTCTTTCCGGATATAACATCGAATTCTTAGAAAGATATTGGATGAATGAATGAGAAAACTCTGACTAGAACAACCAGAATTTCCATTCTTTGCTGTTATTCATCCTCTAATAGTAGAAAAATACGATTATTCTCATTTTCCACTCCTTTTTGCGAAAGAAAAAGAAAGAAAAAAAAAAAGATGCATTTTTATGTACTGGATCCCCCAAAAGGTTGAACACACTTAATTTGGAATGTACCTATAGGAAGCATTCATCTAATGAGGATAGTGTGCTGTTATTTTGATAACGAATTTTCGCCCGCGACCGTCCTTTAATACACACCAGAACAGACCCACGCGCACTGCTTCAACCATCATGGAAGCTGAAAAAATTTGTTATCAAAATGATGAAGAAGCCTAGATAAGAACCTTTACAGAGAAAGTAGCCAAATACTTCGAAGCTGGGTTTTTGATCAAAGGACAGATAGTAACGACCCAATTTACCATGTGAATTACATCGTAAATACAGAATCCTTAATTTTTTTTCCCTCTGCCTAACCAATTTCCGGAGGCAACAAAGGTATTATGATTCGAAAGTACAATTTTTTCGCATAAAAGTAAACCATTCTTTCTACAGTGTTGTTTATTAAGAACGGTACTATTGCGTCCATGACTTTTCTTACTGTTCTATGAAAAACCGATCTGCGTGACGTCTTCATGAATGTATTTTATTAGTTTTTCGCAATTGTAGTTGAAGAGTTAAAATGCAAATCATTTTTAAGAGTACTGAAAAAAAGAATTAATTCTCAGCACAATAATAAAAATGTGAGTTTCAATTGTTGTTTATATAAAACATATTTCCTTTTAGGATGTTATCATTCAGTGACACGCTCACAAGGACTTTCATGGTAGTTAGCTATTTACTATTCTTAGTCTGGCACAAGGCCACAGTAGTGGGACAGGAGAGTTTGTTAAAATTGGCCTCATTGGCTATGATCATTGATATCAACCTGAATATTGAACTGTATAGAAAGCTTTTCATACTTTCTGGTAAGTTTCTAATCACATTGGTATTCTCTTAAACCTTTTGTTGGAGCTTATATGAAAAATTAAAACATAATTTCAAAAAGGAATGTGTTTTAAAATTTGATGAATAAAAGGTTCAAAATAGCAGTTTTCCCTTTTTATTTTTTTCTCATTTCTTTTTTTCTCATTTCTTTTTTTCTTATTTCTTTTCAAAACTAAAATTAATCTGTGTTTAGATTTCATAGAAGTCTGTATCATTTTCTCTCCTTTTTTTCAAGAAAATTTTCTCCTTTTTCCTAGAAAATGATCGTATTAATAGGAATGACCCAAGCTTTAAATGATTATCCTTCATCCAATAAAAATAAAAACAGCTTCATTTTTTTTATCAACCATCTGAAGAACCGATTGCTGCTCATTTCTAACTGCAACTATTCCTCTCACAGATCTTGTCAATAATCATACAACATGCACAGAATTACTACTATCACTACTTTAGCGGGCTTAATACTAATTATTTGAGCAGGTAACGTCAGTATTTAAGAGGAATTGCGCATATTATGATATAAGCATGATATTTTGGTGTTTGTTCCTCAGAGATTTATGATCAAATCTGCTCAATTGGCCATTTGAAAATCCAAGATGGCCTCCAAAATTTTTTCCCTCATAGAAATGTGTGTAGTTGGCAGATTTGAATGATCTTGGTGTCAATTTGTATTTTTTAGATATGTTTTTTACTATTTAACACTGGTATGACGATTATAGTGATATAACGGGTGGCTCCAGGAATTTTCATGTGGGGTTCAAGACAGTGAGACATCGTGATGTTGTGTCTTCTCACATTCAATACCAGCTGTTCCCAAATAGGGAAGTCAACAAAGTTATCACCAGGGAGGGGGGACTGTGAGCTTGTTGAGGTGATAGACCTTTCAAACTACATATAAAAAGATTTGACGATTCCATTTACTTATAATAAAAATGCATTTATGGTTGTTTTCAGTTCCTCCTTTCGAAAAAATATTTTTCCATTTATTTTTTCATCAGAACCAAAATAGGGGGACAAATTAACACCTGGCTCAAGTTGATGTCAGATGGGATACAGAGTACTCAGAAGCTGGTCATTTGACCAGCCTACAAAGTTGTTTTGTCAGGCATGGAAATGTATTTGTAAGAGATTCACCAAACAGAATTTGCAAAATAAACACAGGCTTTGATGACAGTACAACACAGGAAAGTACCAACTTGGAAGATCAACCACCTTGTACCTTGCACATTTATCCAGCTGGCCATAGGACCATCAGGTCATGGAATTTTGAAACCTTTAAACCTAATGTCTGTTGTTTCCTGATCAAAGGCTTCCTTATGGAGTTCCTTTGTCTGCTTAGCTTCTTGTGGAAGAGGTTATCAGAACTTAGCATATGCCTTATTTCATATTGTTGTTCTCTAGTATTCTAACTTCATTCCATAGAGGTTGGGGACCCCTCTTTTTATTCTACAAATGATCAAGTTCTGATACAAGCAGACAAGATCGAAAGTGAGATGCAGGCAATAGAGATGAGCTCATAGTTGAGTCTTTGGTACAGTTTGTGGATCAAGCAAGATGAACCACCATTATCTCTTGCATGACACTTTGTTGTAAAGAATTCTATTTTCATCACTTGTCACAATTTGTTTAAAAAATAAAAACATTTATGTTCAAGTAAAAAATTATCGTTAAAATGTACGCTGAGATGATTGCTGTCACAATACATTAAAAAGCAATTGTTTTGAAAAGTTCCTAATGCTATTAGAAAATAAACACAGAAAAAACTCTGGACATTTTGATATTTCTGATAGTGTTCATTTCAAATGTTATATATATTTGAAATCTTCAACAGAGTTGAATCTCAATGAATATCTGGTAATCATGAAATTCTTCCATTTCATTATAAAGAGATATTTATCTATTAAGTTTTGATAAAAACATTACCATCTTTTGCATAATGTTGGGGAAATTTTATAAATGTCTTTGAAGTTTACTCCTATCTTCATTGCTTCTGCAATCAGTCAATTGTACCATTTAAAAGCCTTGGGCCCTAATTAAAAGCAATTTGCCAATAGTACCATTTAAAAGCATTGGACCCAAATCAGAAGCAATCTGTCAATTGTACCATTTAAAAGCGTTGGACCCATATCAGAAGCAACTGGCCAATTGTACCATTTTAAAGCGTTGGACCCAAATCAGAAGCAATCGGCCAATTGTGTGCGATACTATAGTGAGCAATAGGCTTGTTTAAATGATACAATGGAGTAGAAAAATCTTTTCTCTGGGCAAGGGAATCAAGTGGTGATTATGTTGCATGTTGATGCTTGCCGTGTGGCATATTCTCCCAATCTGTTACCTTCAGACTATCACTTATTTTGATCCATGGAAGATTCCTTATCTGATCAGATATTCCAATAAATTCTGGGCATTGAAAAGTTTGTTGAAGATTTCATTGAATCAAAATCAGAATCATTCTTTTATGAATGGAGTTGAAATGTAGCATAAAGTTATTGAAAGGTAGGTAAAAGACTCCAATGGAAAATGATGCCACATACGTTTATATGAATCAAAACTTTTGTCAAAAAGTACTGGTAGCTTTAGCATCACCCTTGTATGTATCTGATGAACATTCTCCTATATTTTCAATGTCTTCCTTGAGAGACAATCTTCTTTTTGCTCTTTTTTTTTCTCTATCAAAATCAGTTTGAGTATAGTTTTTGAATACCAAAGTATTATTCCCCTTCTTTCCTACAAAGTGAGGTTTGATTGCCTTAGTTAGTTTTTCCATCCCAATAGAATCATTTATGTCTATGAAAGGAGTAACCTGTGATAATAGTTAATGGCTTTGTAGGAATTGGGTTGTGCACTGTAAGTAAATCAAGACAAATGTATTACCATACAGATAATCCAATTTTCATTCTTATATCATAAAGTCGTTTGATTAAAATTATTCTTCAGATTCAGTTAAAAGAAATTCCGTGAATCTCTATTTGATCCACTTTTTATCTTGCATTCCCAGGTGACCCAACATCTACAATTTCCTCCTGGAACTTCTCATATTTATTCATATTTTGAGAGCCGAGGTGGCAAGTTTGATCGGACAGTCTTCTTTGGCCTGCAGTACATAATCAAACGATGGCTGTGTGGTCAAGTGGTGACCAAAGAGAAAATCGCTGAAGCAAAAGCCATTTATAAACTCCATTTTAACCAAGACATCTTTAATGAAGAAGGATGGAATTACATTTTGGAGGTTTGCATCATCTTTTCTAAAAATCATCAAAGAATACTTATATCCTTCATGTAGGAATGTATTTATATATCATCTGTGTAAAATTCAATATATGGATAACATTTTCAAAACAAAATCTGGCCATTTGATTTTTGGAACTTACATTGCCTTGTGTCAGACTATACTTGATCAAAGTAAATTAACTTGTGCTTATTGTTGCTCTAGTTACTGTATTTTAATTTTTGTATTGAAATCATTCTTGAAGTATGCAGAGATAGAAATTGAATATGAGATTTTATGGAGAAATCAAATTTTTTCTTTTTTTTTCTTTCCATATCCATGCAATTAGCTATGATGGATATGGATTTTGAATATTTGGGAACTTTAATTGTTATTGTACTCTTTTGTGTCTGGGATGCATATTTTGTTTTATTTCTATCTATTATATAGATTATGAGTGAACACTCCTTGCTCTTAGGCTGCATAAGTAATAAGGATTCAAAATAAAGCAAATATGATTTTAACTGATTCAGAAAAATAAAGAATCCCAATTTAGTTCAGGGGATGGCAAATTAATTACTCTTGAATCTGGATAAAGGTATGATCTCTGACAAGTTTTGCAAAAATTTAGAAACAAACATGTCTTTAGAACGAGCGTGTGTCTTGTTAGAGAATGCTGATAGCACAAGTGCCATTCTAATGATATTTTCCTGTAAATTTATGTTTTAAAGAAGACAACAGATTCAAAATACATTCAGTGCATTATTGTTTGAGTAAAACCTAAAGTTGCTTACCCTGTAATTGAGCAAATATTTATGTAACTTTTGCTAGCCTAATAATGTGTGTTTGTTTTACAATCATTAGTATGTATCACATACTAAAATTAAAGGAAAATCTTTTAACTACTTTATAATGTATGACTTGTGTAAGAATAACTTTGATTGTGTTGACAACGCCAATAAATGCTGATAATTGTACATAACCCATTTCCTTGATTTTTTAAAAATAATACAGGCATTTTGTTTCATTTTGGAATGACGACTTGTATTGTTAAATAATCTTCATTTATGATGCACTACACTGTTATTATCCTTGCCATCACCGAATTGAAACTATGATTGATTTGTCAATTGTAGCCAATACTGTGAAACATTGAAGATATTTTCTTGACTACTCTCCAAGGATAGAGCACAATCTTCTGTATTGCTCTCAGCTTGCTACATATTTTAGTCCAAAATTGACAAATATACACACCAGTGTATGAATTCATTTATTTATCCATCTGTCATTTTCTTCTCTTCTGTGTTTCTCATTGAAAAGATTTCTTTCCATTTTCCAGAAACACAATGGCTACCTTCCTATTCGAATAAAAGCTGTTCCTGAAGGCACTGTTGTTCCAGTGAGAAATGTTTTGTTCACAGTTGAAAACACAGATCCGAAATGCTATTGGCTGACAAATCATTTAGAGGTAATTCTGTGAATAGGCATCTGATAACATAATTATAACTTTTGATGACTAATAATTTTGTATTGATTCTAACAAGTATGACTTTTGGAGTTTCTCTCATTTATTTTTATTTTTTACATTTTAGAAATCTAGCATGGTTATTTAGTCTTGTCAGTTTGGGGGGAAAATATACCTTGCTGTTGTGATATATGCGGACATACATTTACCCATGTATTTTCTGATGACCCTATTTTTAGGCAAAAATTTAGATTCGCCTATATATAGATAGTAGTTTTGTTAGCATGAAATAATGAGAAAGGGTGACTTCAGGCATGAAAACTGTTCAGTTCCTGTCATGAAAAATACAATTGAATTGCATAGGAACTAGGAACTCATTGGTTAAAGGAGGCAAAAGGCTTTATTTATCTGAAATTTTACATTGTTTTGCTCCAATTAGGGTGTGTGTGTGTTTGGGGATAACTTGGATATCAACATTATTTAGAAAATGGTAATAATATACAACTAACGTGAAGGATTCACAATATACACTTATTTCTAGAAAACTTTTTCTTTTTGTCTCTTTTTCAGACTCTTCTTGTGCAGACTTGGTACCCTATGACTGTGGCCACTTCCTCTTACTTCCAGAAGATCTTGATTGCCAACTATCTGAAAGAAACTGCAGATGATTTCTCTGCTCTTCCATTCATGCTTCATGATTTTGGTTTCCGAGCAGCAACTTGTGTTGAAGTTGGTACCATTTAGATAATTTTAGAATTGATTTTGAAATGAAGGTTACATTAGAAGAAAATCAGATTTTTCTCTTGTGATGTTCAGCTGTGTGGCTTTAGATTCTTAGAAAGAATAAATTTGGTTAATGCTAGAAGAAAAAAATTATAATCATTATCTATGAATCCTAAAAATTTAATCAAAGTACCATTTAATTGAAGTTGTCTACAATTGAATATAACAGATGTTGATAAGCAATGTTTATTTATTAATAATATTGATTATGCCCTTTTCAGTAACAACTTCTGTTTCTGAATAGTTATAATTCATTAAATCATGCATTCCTACTTATACATCACATTATACACTCACTCTTATAAGCAAAAGAAAGAAAAAGTGAAACAGATTTTCCACACACCTGAACCCCTTTTTTTCTGGCCTGTTCTTCAGGATCAAAGTATAGTATCTGTTCCACGGCATAGCCCAAGGAGTTGGTACTGACACTTGCCTGCCGAATGTGACAGAGAGGGAATGTGTGTCAAAGACCGATTGCGCCGGTGCAAGCGTTAGCCAATGAGGTTTGACAAAGGTTACGGACTGCTAAGTGCATTGGGGAGCCTTTGGACTCATCCTTCAGCTCTCCCATTATTACTCGGCCCAGCTGCGGGGGGTCAGTTTCCCCGGAGCAGCACTGCTCCATTGCACTTAAAGGAGCAGGTCCCCTGGTGGACGCTTTCATGGCAGAGGTTGCTTTGGTTGCAAAGCAAACTGTAGCTGCATTGGCTGGAGCCATTTTTGGAAGGAGTTACCTATTCTTCCCACGTTAAGCTCGACCTTGTGTCATATTTTACTGTGGTTGGGCAGTGAATAAACAAAACCCCTCTTTCTGGCCTTTTCAGCAGGATCAAAGTGTAGTATCTGTTCCACGACATAGACCGAGGAGTCGGTACTGACACTTGCCTGACGAGTGGGCCGGAGAGGGTGTGTGTCAAAGACTGAGTGCACCGGTGCAATGTGTTAGCCAATGAGGTTTTACTGAGGCTACGCACATTGGGGAGCCTTTGGACTCGTCCTTCGGCTTTCCTATTATTACTTGACACAGCTGAGGCGGGGTCAGTTTCCCTGGAGCAGCACTGCTCCATTGCTCTTAACGGAGCAGGTCCCCAAGTGGACGCTTTTGTGGCGGAGGTTGCTTTGGTTGCATTGCAAAACCGAAGCTGCGTTGGCTGGAGCCATTTTTGGAATGGTGTCTCCTATTTTCCCCACCTTAAGCTTCAACCTTGTGTCACATTTTGCTATGATGGGACAGTAAATAAATAGCACACACCCACCTTTTTCTGGCCTTTTCTTCTGGATCGAAGTGAGTATCTGTTCCAAGGCATAGACCGAGGAGTCAGTACTGACACTTGCCTGTCAAATGGGCCGGAGATTGGGTTGTGGTTGTGTCAAGACTGAGTGTACCGGTGCAGTGCATCAACCAAACTCAGTTTTGCTGAGGCTGCGCATTGCCACGCGCATTGGAGGCCTTTGGCTCTCCTATTTTTACTCGGCCCAACTGCGGAGGATCCTTTGCCCTTGGGCAGCACTGTTCCATTGCACTTAGAGGAGCTGGTCCCAAAGTGGACGCTATCGTGACGGAAGTTGTTTTAGCTTCTATGGTCGCTTAGCAATCAAAGTCGCGTCAGCTGGAACCATTTTTGGAAGGGTGTCTCCTATTTTCCCCACATTAAGCTCGATCTTGTGTCACATTTTGCTGTGGTTAGACAGTAAATAAATAGCGCATACACCCTTTTTCTAGCCTTTTCGGATGGAAAAAGTGTAGTATCTGTTCCACGGCAGAGCCCTAGGAGCCGGTACTGACACTTGCCTGCCTAATGGGCTGGAGAGAGTGAGTGTCAAAGACCGAGTGCATGAGTGCAATGCGTCAGCCAATGAGGTTATACTGAGGCAGCGCATTGCTACACGCATTGGGAACTTTCGGGTTCCCTTTCTATTACTCGGCCCAGCTGTAAGGGATCCGTTGCGCCAGAGCAACACTGCTCCATTGCACTTAATGGAGCAGGTCGGAACTTTTCGCTACGCTTTCTTGGCGGAGGTTGCTTTGGTTGCTTAGCAAACCAAAGCCACATCGGCTGCAGCTATTTTTCCAGGGTGTCTCCTATTTTCTCCACGTAAAGCCTCGACCTTGTCACATTTTGCTGTGGTGGGACAGTAAATGTATAGCACATACACACACACACACAATAGAATCTCCTGCTATAGATATAAATGGATTGCAATATAAGACTAAAATATTTGTCTAAAACCGTGTGTATGCATGTGGGTTGGTGTACATATGAATGCCTGTGAAGTGTTTGCATGATTTTAATCATATATTATCCTCTTTCCTAAATATCGTATGTAATATTTGAAATGGGTCTCAAAGAAAATTAGGCAGAAACTATGACAAATATACATTTAGTTAAATCCTGAATTATTAAAGTGTTTCAAGTAGATTCCTCCTTTTGGATAAACAAAGGGTTTGCCAAGATTCTCATAAATTGTCTATTTTCTAGGGAGCTGGAATTGGAGATACTGCTCATCTTGTTAATTTTAAAGGCACCGACACTATTGTTGGTTTAGTCATTGCTCACAAGTATTATGGCTGTGAAATGGCTGGATACTCAATACCTGCCTCTGAACACAGGTATGACTAACAGATTATTTGCGATTTGGCGACTTCTATTTTTGTTGTTGGAGTTCGCATTTTGAATGCATAACAATTATTTTCAAATTATAGTCGAGGATCCTAAAAAATATTTATGAATGTTTTCAACTCTTGAAGAGTATTATAAATAAGTATAGAAATTGAAAAAACATAAAATATCAATGTTTGAAAATGTAAAAGGACAAGACTTTTGGAATCAAAGATTCCTTTTACTTCACTTTTGGTAAAATTTCAAGTTTTTATTTATATATGTCAATCTATTCTCCTGATCAACTTGAAGCATTTTGCCTTGGATACAGAAATTTTTGTCAGAAATTCAATAATCTTAATGAGAGTAAATTATAACAAGTTCAAAAAAAAAAATAAAATTCTGTTAGTTGTTTTCATTATGTATTGTTAAAGGCAAAATATCAGGCTTGGTACAAGACTGTATACTAATATAAATAGTTGAAACTTAGCTTGAATCAAAAGTTGAATGCTGATTGCAAATAATGGTCTCATTATTTTTGCTGAGACCTACTTTCATTTTCTTTAGAATTTATTATCATTCTTATTATTAGCTTAGGAGACACATATCACACACATTGCTGTAGAAAAAGACACTCATAAATGCATAATAAAGTTTTTCAGTTTTGTTTTATTTTTTTCTTACCAATGCTTTGATGAATGGAATGAATATCCCACTTCAATTTTTCAGTACGATTACAGCATGGGGCAAAGCAGCTGAAGTTGAGGGATTCCGGAACATGCTAGAAAAGTTCCCAACTGGTTATGTGGCCTGTGTCAGTGACAGCTACGATATTTGGAATGCTTGTGAGAAATATTGGGGTGAAGAGCTACAAGAATTAATTATCAAGAGAGGAGAGAAGAAAGGAAGATTGGTAGTGCGGCCAGACTCTGGCAAGCCATCAGAAGTTGTTCTGAAGGTAAGTAAATACCTCTCAAAAAAAGAGAGTAAAAAAAATTCTCTCTGAATTTTCATGTTAAATCTATCTAGTGTTAAATTTTATCTAGTGCTGCAATTATCCAATTTAACATTTTCAGGTGTGCTGTATTCTTTAAGTTGGTTGAGGCTGCTTTTCCTTAACTTATGTGAACTTGTTCTTCTGCTTTTAAATTATCCTGTCCTGGAATCACTTGAAATGTTAAGCTGAAGTTTTGATTGACTCTTTCATGGTCTTTCAATCAATACCCTCCAGACTTCTTGGTTCAAATTAGAGCACTTAGTTTTGCTTTGCATGTGTGTGCATTTAAGTATATATATGTATGTCTTAAGAAATAGACATTTGTGGTCCAACAGAATGATCATAAATTGCATTAGATTATATAAAAACATATTTTAGATTGTTTCTCATCATTAATGGTTAATGTAAGCAGTGTGCACATGAGAAAATCATGATCAACCTCACATGAAGAGATCACGACAACACAATATATCAGAAAGGAAACGGGGATCCAAAACATCATAGAATCCATTAGAAAACTCAAATAGCAATGATCTGATCATGTTACGAGAATTAAGGACAATCAATGGACATCACGACTCAAAACATTGATCCCCAGAGATATATGTGTATATGTATGTATATAAATGTATATATGGATATGTATGTATATATATATATATATATATATATATATATATGTGTGTGTATATGTATATATATATGTATATGTGTATATGTATATGTATATGGATATATATATATCTGTATATGCATATATATATGGATATATATATAGAGAGAGATATGTATATATAAATATATATATATAGATGTATATATATATATATATATACAAATGTATATACATATTTGTATTTATATATGTATATATGAATATATATATATATGTATATACATATGTATATATATATGTATGTATATATATGTATATACATATATATATATATATATATGTATATATATGTATATATATATATATATATATGTTTATATATATATATGTATATATATATGTATATATATATGTGTATATGTATCTATATATATATATCTATATATGTATATATACATATGTATATATATAT
>OY735225.1:52729324-52831824 GCA_963457665.1 Thysanoteuthis rhombus | reverse complement strand
TGGCCGTCCTCTTCAACTTATGTCTAAAACACAGTAAAGTCCCAGACGATTAGAACACTGCTATCATAATGCTTTTATATAAAAAAGAAAACCCAAAAGACCTCAACAACTATTGGCCTATAAGCCTACTAAACTGTGTATACAAACTTTTCTCAAAGATCATCATCAACCGAATCACAAAAACACTCGATGAAAACCAACCACGTGAACAGGCTGGCTTTAGAAGAAGCTACTCAACCATGGACCACCTGCACTCGATAAATCAGCTGAAAGAAACAGCAGAAGAGTATAAACTACCACTTGCTGTAGCATTTATCGACTTCAAAAAGGCGTTCGACTCAGTAGAAATCTCTAAAGTCATGGAGGCCATCAGTCGGCAAGGTGTAGATCCAGTATATGTTGAAGTGTTGAAACATATATACAATCACGGCAGCTCATTTATCAGGCTACATAAAGACTCTGACCCCATCCAGCTCCAGAAAGGAATAAGACAAGGTGATACCAGCTCACCTAAACTCTTCACAGCCTGCCTCGAGATGATCTTCAGAAGGCTAGACTGGGAGAGTAAAGGAATTAAAATAGACGGCGAGTATCTGAGCAACCTCAGATTTGCTGACGACATAGCCCTTTTCGCAGAGAACCTACACGACCTCCAACTAATGATAGATGAACTAAATGAAGAGAGCTAGAAAGTCGGCCTACACATGAACTTCAGCAAGACGAAGATCATGTGCAACAACCACATTGGAGATAGAAACACTAAGATCGAAATCGAGGTCACACAACTTGAGAAAGTAGACCACTACATCTACCTAGGGCAACGAATCTCCATGAGACCCTCAAAAGAAGGATAAAAACAAGTGAAGAATCACACTAGGATGGCAAGCCTTTGGCAGACCTTCAAAAATAATAAGATCCCATTAATCCTAAAGAGAAGGGTGTATAACCAATGGATCCTCCCAATAGTCACTTATGGAGCTGAAAAATGGAACTTAACCAAGAGGACCCGTAAGCTGAGAACCATGCAACGTGCACATGAGAGAATAATGCTGGGCCTCACATGGAGAGCCCACAAAACAGCACAGGACATCTGGGAAAAGACAACAGTTAGTGACATCATAGGGTCCATAAAAAATCTCAAATGGCGGTGGGCTGGCCATGTTGCAAGAATGGCAGACAATCGATGGACATCACGACTCACAACCTGGATTCCCTGAGACCACATGCGCAACCCACGCTGGCAAAATGTTAGATGGAGAGACGAGCTGAACAAGTTCAAGAAGTACTGGCTCCGTGACGCCCATGATAGGGAAGTGTGACAAATCCTGAGGAAGGTCTACGTCCAATGACGGACACTGAAAGACTGATGATGATGTTGATATATATATGTATGTATATATATACATATGTACATATATATTTATATTTGTATAAATATGTGTATATATATTTGTATATAAACATATGTATACATGTATGTATATATATGGATATATATATGAACATATATATGTATATATATATATGTATAAATGTGTATATATGTATGTGTATATGCATGTTTATATATATGTGTATATATGTATATGTATGTGTATATATATATGCATATAGGTATGTGCATATATATCTATATATACATGTATGTATATACTTATATATATATATATATATATATCCATATGTATATTTATATATGTACATATATGTATACGTAGATGTATACATGTATATATATATAAATATTTATATATATATATATATATATATGTATGCATAGATTTATACATATAAGTATATATGTATATACATGTACATGTATATATGTTTACATATATATATATGTATATATGTATTTATATATATGTATTTGTATAAATATGTATGTATATATGGATACGTATATATATATATATATACGTATGTATAATATATATATATATATGTGTGTATATATATATGTATATATCTTTATATGTATATAAATGTATATACATGTATATATATATATATATATGTATATATGTATGTATGTATATATATATGTATGTATATGTATATATATATATGTATATATACATATATATATATACTTATATACATATATTCATATATACATATATATATGTATGTATATATATGTACATATACACATATATATATATATACACATATGTGTATACGTATATATATACATACATATATATAATTTTATATATACATATATACACATATATGTATACATATATATATATACATACATATATATATATATACATATACATTTATGCATATACACATACATATATACATTTATATATATATGTATATATATATATACGTGTGTATATGTATATATATTTATGTATATATATTTATGTATATATGTATGTAAATATGTATGTATGCAAATATATATATAGATATATACATGTATACATATATACATATGTGTATATATGTATATATATATAGATATATGGATATATGTATATAAATATATCTATATTTTTATATATATATATATATATATATGTATATATGTATGTATATACGTATGTATATGTATATATGTATATGTATATATATACATAAATATATATATATATATACTTATATATATACATATATATATATATATATATATATATATACCTCCAGCAGCCCTTACAAGACAATTCACCTTTAATATAGCTCCTGATGGGGACTTTTGACACATACTCACACAGCACACACCACTGAAGATAGGAAGAATCCCGAAACATGTCTTGACAATTTACAATAATTAATAAACCTCACCATTAAACACTTCATTCCTTTTTCATTTTTCACAGTACACAATATGTATATATATGATTATGTATATATATATATGTAAATAAAATGTGTATATATATATATATATATATATATATATATATATATATATATACGTATACATATATATATATGCATATATAAATATATATATGCATATGTTTTATTTATACATATGCATGTATATATACATATATATGTATATGTATATATATATATGTATATATGTATATATGTATATGTATATATATATATGTATATATGTATATACGTATACGTTTTATCAATATACATGTTTGTATATATCTGTATATATGTATATACTTTATTTATACATTGGTATATATATAAGTATGTATAAATATACGTATATGTGTATGTATGTACATTCGCATGTATATATATATATGTATATATATATTGTATATGCATATATATGTATTTTTATATGCATATATGTACGTATATATGTATGTATATTTATGTGTATGCATATCTATATGTGTATATACATATGTACGCATATATGTGTATGTATATATAATTTGTATGTATATATATATACATACAAATTATATATACATATGTATTTGTATATATATATAGAAATATATAGATATGTATATGTATATATACATATATGTATGTATATATGCCAATGTATATATATACATATGTATATATCAACGTATATATATACATATGTATATAATATGTATAAATTTGTGACAATATATGGATATATATGTATATATATATGTGTGTCTATATATATATATGTTTGCATCTATTTATATATATATAGAGAGAGAAATTTTTGTATATATATATATATATATATAAATATATGTATATACATGTATATATATGTATCTATATTTTGCATGTATGCATATATGTATATGTACATAGAATATGAGTATGTATATAATAGTGTATATATATATATACATATGTACATATATGTTTATATATATATATTTATCTATATATATACATAAATATTTCTACATATACATTGATGTATATATTTTTTAATGCATATTTATATGCATTCATATATATATTTATATGTATTTATAAATATATATACATATATATTATATGTATTTTTAATATATATTTATATATATTCATTCATATATATATTCATATATATTCATTTAGTATGTAATAATATATATTTATACATATATATTTATTCATATATATATATGTTATATTATATATATATATATAAATATTAATTTATATATATATATATGTATTTATATTCATATATTTATATATTCATATATATTCATATATGTATATTTATATATATATATATATACATATACATACACATATATTTGCATATATTTACATATATATTTATATATACATATATATATATTTACATATATTTATATATATATTCATATATGTAAATATATATCTCTTTATATATATAATTATGCATATCAATATACATTCATATATATATATAATCATACATATTCATATACATTTAATTATATGATATATTTATTTATGTATATATATTTTCATATATTTATTCATATTTATTTATATATCTATATATATTCACGTATAAGTATTTATATTCATATCTATATATCTATATATTAATATATATCTATATATCTACCCATATATATATATATATATATATATATATATATATATTTACATATATATATTTATTTTTTATATATATATGTATATATATGTGAGATAGAGATTATAGATTAACTCATAGTATTGCCCATCGTTATGATGTTTTGTTCACTAATTGTGATAGTTGAATTTTGCATGTGTCTGTTTCAAGGTTGATTTGCAAAGAGACGGGATTTTTCTCAATCGAATAACTGGTATCTGGACATCAGTGTACATGCAGAAGAAACACTCTATCATATTAATGTATGTTGTCGTCAATAGTAGTTAAAACCGGCTCCATTTCGGTTGTCAGAAACACAGACTATCTGTATAAAATAATACTTACCTCCATTAGATTATTTGATCCATGTATCAATTTTCCTGGTCAAGAATTATTTATCGATTCATTATCAACTTCTCTCTCACGTAGGGGATGTTGTGTCCCAGTAATCTACAGTTTTATGTTGGGAAATCTTACCAACTTTCTAGTATTATGACCTGAATTCATTATGATTCTTTTTATTGTTGAAGGTTATTATATCTACATCATACTTCAAATCATATTATCCTATTAACTTGTCAACTGTTTGAGTAAGATGGTCGTTGTTCATGACATTCTTTTGAACAATCGGGGTTATTTTGCAATGTCTGTGTTTTTTCCAAGTAACCTGTGATGAGTTCTACTAGGTTCCATGGTACCAGGAACAGGAAAGTTATACTTACCTTTTGAATTATTTAAAAGAAAGGAGCAAATCACATCCTAGCATCAGCTTACTGCAGGGGATTTCAAAGACTAAAAATAAATTTATGGTTCATATCATAAAGATATTGATATTCTTTTTCAATTAATGCACAAAACCAGTTGAAACTTCTATAATAACAGGGAACAGATCTTCAAATAATTTTGAAAGCTTCAGTGTTTATTTGGTTTGAATACATTTATTACTAGAGACATTCTAACCTGATTGCTTTTTCATTATCTTGGCCAGGTTCTGGAAATTTTAGGCTCCAAGTTTGGCACTGAAACCAACTCAAAGGGTTTTAAACTTCTGCCTTCATATTTGAGGGTCATCCAAGGAGATGGTATCAACTATGAAAGTCTGGCAGAAGTCCTGGAGACCATGAAGAAACACGGTTGGAGCGCTGATAACTTGGTATTTGGAAGTGGGGGTGCTCTTTTACAGCGCCTTGACAGAGATACACAAAAATGTGCCTTCAAATGCAGTTGCATGACACGGAATGGTCAAGAGGTTTGTCATTGTTTTTCAAATAAATATGGAAATGAACAATGGGGACACCTTTGTAGGATCAGAAATGGTCACTTCGTCACTTTAGTATTTTGTTTGTAAGAAGGAAGGAATTGTACATGTCCCCAAAATTATAGATTAGTATTCTACGAAGGAATCAACAATCTTATAAAATCCATGTACATAAATTAGTATGTTTGGTTGGTTATCTATCTGGTCAGAGTCTTACCATAATCTAAAAGTTATAAATCCATGTGAAATACTTTAACAGAGCTATTAAAACAATTAAAAGCTTATAAAATGAGATTGGCTGTTGCCATAACAATAGACAACTATCACAGGAACATTTGATTAAAGAAAGCAAACAGTGATTCAGTGAGTTTCTTTTTCGTCCCTTTCTTATGTCATATTTTTGATGTAGCTACCTCTGTGATAACATCACAGACAATGAGGTAGTTGCTTGATATTTGGATACATTTCTGGAAAAAAACTCACAAAAATACTCGAATGCAAAAATTATAACATTTGTAAAACATTACTATAATCTCAGTACGCACCAAAAAAAGTATTTCTTAAAAATACTTTTGCAAAAAAGTCAGAGAGGCTCAAAATATGGTCCATCCAAAAATATTATAGCCAAATGCTTTTTAGAAAACTAAATTGATTTGACCACATTTTTATCTTAATTTTTAAAAAATAAAATGACATTCAACTTAATTTTGTAATGAAATAAATGATATCCTTCTAGATCTGAATCTGGTTGTCGAAGTGCTAACAAACGATTCAAATAGAAGAAAAAAGATGTTTAAAATTCTTCATGATTCTACACAGATGTGAGGCACTATCTGCCAGCTGATTTACAAACACATCCATGCAAATGGGGTAATATTCAAAGATAGGTTCTTATTAGTAGTAAACCAGCTGTCAAAATAATGAAGACTTTTGGTTTGTGAGATAACCTTTATAGAAGTAGAAAATGGCAGTGGATTGAAATCTTTATAGATAAAAATAAACATGATTTCATTTCATTTGCTATTTTGACAATCTTTCAGTTATGGTTTTGCAGGAAGAAAAATACAAATCCCTCACTTTTATTTTATAAATTAAAGTTTATGTTTATTGTCAATGTTATTCTTTTTTCGGTTATGATTTGGTTGAACTGAACTACTGACTGAATCTCTCTTATAGTTTTTTGAGAAAAATTAAGTGAGGGATTTGCCTCTAAAGTGGTACTTTTTGGAAATCTTTTTTATTACATATAACCCTATCAAAGCATGAATTTAAACTTGATATCTTTAAAGAGGGACACATTCAGACCTATATTTCTTTTGGAAATTTTCAATTTTTTGAACAATTAATGTGTTGAAAAATTCCTTTTAGTCCAATTTTCGAAAAATATAGATAAAAATTTCATTTAGTTTCCATTTCTGCTTTCAAACCATAATACCTTCATTTCAGCCAGAAATTTGTCAGCTTTGATATACATCCTTTGGGAGGGGTTTCTACTTACATCATAACTATCATGCTAAATTGGACAATTACTTTTCAGTTTGTTGCATGAAGTTACTTTCTTATTTGTTAAAAAAATTATTTATGATTGATAGAAACTATTTTAATAATCTTATATTACTGGAAATTTAAACCCAATTTTCCGCTTTCAAACATTTTCATAACATTAATATGGAAAGCAGCATAGCATATGTTCATTTGCCAGACAGTGTGTGCAGGTGTTACAAGTCTACTCAATATGTGCGTGAACCTGACCGAACATGTATAAGACCCATACCAAGATTCAATTGCACAACCTCATATCTAGTACACAGCGCATTTTTGGCTCCAGCTTGTCTGGTTGTGGTGCATTTGAGGTGAATTGAGACTTAAAAATGAAATTGAAGTTTGAAGGAAACAATTTCGCTTTATGCTCCTTTGTACCTTAGTATATAACACCATCATTTTTGACTGGGTTATGTTAACACTTTATATATATATGAATGATGATGATAATTATCATTTATATGAAAGTATGAATAATCTTTACATAATTATCTCCTGATTTGATAATAAAATAATGGAAGTGAAATAGGAACAACATAAACTTCACAAATGTTGTCTCTTATAGACATTGGCTTTCCTTTATAACAATTTGTGAATACTTAGTTAAAGTGGTTTCACTAAAAACCGTCCTTTTAAATATTGGATGATGAACACCAAATGTGCCTTACAAAGAAGCAGATGAGTGTGTGTGTGTGTGTGTGTAAGCTTAAGTAGAAATCTAAGTGATGGCTAGAAACCTGGTTCTTATTCATTCAGCCCTTATAGGTCCCCTTATATATCCTTTCAAGACCCTTTTGAGTCACATTGCTTCTCTAAATTGAATTTGAAATGTAAATTAATTCATTTCAATTTACACTGGTTTTCATGAGGTCAATATGTTATCAAATTCAGTACAATCTGTTTCCTAAGATTGAAGTAGATTTTGGTAGTTGTGTATTTGTGATAAAAATGAACATAATGGACAACAGTGAGATAGTGAGACAACTTATTGCTAGTAAGTTCAATGTTGACTTCCTCATCAGAGAAAGATCAAAAACTAACAAATGGATTCCACTTAGTAAACTAACCTAATTTTCATTTATGTTTTTGCTACAAACGAGAAATCAGATCAGTATTATTGGAGGAGGGTGATGAACACAGACACCAAATTATTTTTTCATTTTATTTTCTAAAAACTAATATTTGACAGATGTACAGACATTTGGTGAATTATAGTTAATAAATTTTTAGGTTATGCTGGATACAAAATAAGGGACCGATTTAACATGAATTTATGCTGTGAATTCACATACACACACACAGAGAAAAAAAAAACTTATTTTGGGGGGAAATTTCAAAAGGCTGCTCTAGGGTCCCATTAGTGAGTACAAAAAATTTGATGGCCATAGCCCTGGCATTTGTTGAGTTATGCGATGACAGACATTGATGATTTATAGTGATAATAAAATGGCTGTTTGTATAGAATTAACTGAAAGTTCATAAGCCTTGAAAACTTGTGTTATTTATATTTGTAATTATATATTATAAGATATTGAATCGAATTTTATCATTGTCAGATAAATGTGTCAAAAAATCCTGTAACAGACCCTAGTAAAAAGAGCAAGAAAGGTCGTCTTACTTTGGAACTTCAGAATGGAGAATTTACCACTGTACAGGAAGGAAATGGTAATCCTGAAGAAGTAAGTTTGCTTATTCCCTCTTCCATCACCTTATCTTTTGTCTAGGAAATTGAAAAAACCTGAACATGCAAACGTACTTAATTCTTTTTAAATTACCAAACTTCAACTATTTATTGGATTTTAGTAAAAATTCTCACTACTTATCCAATGGAGGATGGAATTTTTTCCATTCCTTTTTCGTATTCATAAAAACACTTCTGTTTAAATCAGTTGTTCAACTGTAAGTCCCACAATGCAATGCATTAAAAAGTAAAAGAAGCATCTATTTTGTATCAACTATGTTTTTTTAAATTGGTACTACACCAATAGTCTGGCCAGATTTGAAGCCTCTTTCTAAAAACTATAAACTATACTTCAGGATTCCTCATTACAATGCAGATGTTGGGATCCAAGAAAGCTTATCTGTTATGCTCGGGTTGGGGCTGTTATGGATGATATTCAAGGCAGGCAATATCAAGTGAAAAGCAACTTACATTGTTTATTGTATAAAAATAAATAAGTTTCGCACATTCTTCAACGTTTTTTATCAAATAGTATCATGAAAATATCTCCAATATATTACAAAGTATAGAGTGTACAGATATTTCAATAAAAACAAAATATTTCCATCAATGACTTAATGCTAAGACTTACCAATGTATATACATGACAAGTATTCGAGAAAATATGAAAATGATCTAACACATGAAAGAACAAAAAACAGAAATGACATTAGAACAAAGATGCCAATCATAATCCCATTAAACGGTCCAGAACAGGATGCAATAAATCTTGAACTCAAACGTTAAATTCACAAAAGATCAAAATTTGCTTCCTTCATTTTTTTGTATTTACGCAATACAAAAAATGAAGGAAGCAAATTTTGATCTAACTACTGAAAAATAAAAATAACGTTCAAATTAAATGAAACTTTTGGTATTTATGCCTTGATTACTGATTTATTAAGGAAAATGTTACTTTGTAAAAACAAGAATCATAAGTTCATTGATGTGTCCATGCTCTGTGGTAGTTGCAGGTAAAGAAAGAAAAGTAAGTAGTCTTTGAGTTGATTGATTATAGTATTGGTAAAATTTTGCAATATGGAAATATCCCAAAATATAAAAAGCTAAAACGGGCATTTTTAGGCTTTTTTAAATATGGAAATGCTGAACTCTCACATTCTAATTATTATCCAATTTTTTTTCTTTAACAATGGAAATTTTTCTCAAATTGATCCAATTGTTATACGTGATCGAATAGTATCACGTTTTCAGAATTTTGTCCTTTCGGCATTTTCAGGTTTTGTAAGTTGTCTACCTTTTGTTTTTCAATATAAAATTCTAAAGTCATGATGAAATTCCTTTTTAAATTTCAGTTTTCTAGATTTATAAAAATTATTGGTAAAAACTTTGGGGTCCACCAATCACCTGCCTTATATTGTGAACCATGCTATATTGGGCAACGTTACTATCACTTCTACAAAACTAGCTTTCAGGATCATCATTAACCTTCCTCTTCTTTATTTGATCCATAAAATGACTCCAGGGTTTATGGATAATGCAAATAAAGCCATTTAAGATATATGGATTAATAATTGATTATGTTAAAAGAAAACAGGGAGCCACTATGAGTGCTATAAGTGTAATATCAATGTATTAAATACTATTCAAGTTAAAATCAATGTTGAGATTGTTTTGATTTTTTTTCTCTTTGTAGGATATTCTCATGACAGTCTATGAAAATGGCAAGTTGTTGAAAGACTTCACATTTGACCAAGTTCGGAAAACAGCCGAGATTGAACTTTTACGTTGATAAAAAAAACTATATTTCGCTGACAGAAATGTGAAGATAAATAGTATATGACAAGTGAAGATAAGTGGTGACCCCTGCCTAATGTGTTTAAGTACCAGGGTGGGTGGGAAGAAATCAAGTTTTTCAAGATGAAAACAACAAAATACTTCAACTTCGTGAGTGGTCTGTTATATACTTTATTCTATCTTTGTTAAATTTATGATGAATGTTGAGTTCATAAACATTTGAATTATGGAAATGCTTTCCTGTATGACTAACAACTTCACAAATCTGTTTCACCAGGTGAAGATTTGCTTGAATGTATTTCTCTTTATAAAATATTAAATTCTCTTCAGAAAATGACTTCATCTTAAAAACTCAACGAACAAAAATATGTACCAAGCTTAACCTGACACAAAATAACATCAAATGGAGATGAAATACATCATGAGTCTGTGAAAGTAGTTCATTAAATACTGCACCAATATCAATAATCAATGATGCCTACAATTTGCTGCATGAACCATGTGGTACATTACTGATAACTAACAAGGTGGATATTTGTTTTTCTAGACTTGAAACTAAACGAATTTTTGTCACTCTGGACAATTTGATGACTACTGTCTGCAATTTTTTTTTTTTTTAATCACAAATGTGCAAGCAGAATTTTCAATTTGTCATCTTTATTCTTCTTGGTCTTCTGTTGTTTAACCTTATTAGGTGTGCAAGGCAATAATCAATCACTTAATGCATTATCCAGAGATGACTTGTATTCTTATTAACAAATAAGATGTTCGATTCTTGCTTGGTGAAGAATAGATTTGGTTCTCTCTAATTTACTTTTGAGATTTGAATATTCTCTTTTTTTCAAAAATTTTCTTAATGACAGCCAAATCTAAATTGTTATTTTATTCATTATTATGTTAGTCAAATTTATTTCAAAAGAATATAAACTTCAACGGATCATCCTTTGTATTTGAAACATTTTATATTTTAATAAATTTCACAACCATTATCACATTGTAGAAATTCCAAGTCTCTGTTCATAATTGGAATGTTTCTACAATCCTGTTATTTTGATATACTACATATGTTTATAGAAATAAGAAAGTTTACTTTATTATGGTCAATAGTAAATCTAGCAAATGAAGCTGGAAATGGAACAATTATCTATGATAAAAATGAGTGCAGGTTTTGTTTTTTAATTTACATTTTCCTGGATAATTCAATCTAAATTAGTTTGTCTGTTAATCAACCACTTCATCAGGAGGGTTCTCATTATTTTCATGTTATTTCTATAAGGGAAAAAAAAATGGGAAAATATCCTGTTTTTAGAAATGTAGGCTTTGTTAATGATTTTAAAAGAATTATGCAATTCAATATTTGACCTTTTACACTCGCCTATCTTTTTGATGAATAAATAAAGATATTTCAGGTTCTATTTCGACTAAGAATTTCATTCAATTGAAATAATTTGACAACTTTGGATTTTTTTTAATTATTTGTGAATAAGTGTTTGAAACCTATACTGTTTTTTTTTTTCTTTTCAATAACTTGTACATTTGCTTATATGCTCATCATTATAACTTTTGTATCATTAAATGTAAAAGATTTTACACTGTTTGACTCTCTACTCTACCCTTGTTGAAATGTGCAGCTGTCAATCATGGTAAAAAAAAAAAAAAAGGATTATTTTGATCCTGACGGAAACTTCTTTTACTCCTGTTTTCTGATTCTTGATTTCTCTTCATACAAGATTATCAGCATATAAAAGTGTTAGATATTTTAAATGCAATGAATTGAACTTTGAAAAATGGCATACTAATCAAATTTATTAAATTGGTCCTGTAAACACCCAAATATGGATTATATTTATTTCAAGATCTGGTACTTTTCTTTCTCTTTAGTGAAACCTTATGATAAACTTTCAGGTGTGGATTGTTACCAAACACAAAGCATACTAGTTCACTGTATCTCTATACTATATAGACATGCAAAAACAACAACAACAACAAAAAAAAGACTAGAAAGTATGCTTTCATTTTTAATTTAATCTTTATTAGCATGCAATAACCATATTTTCATTCTGCTATCTTCAGAAGTGGAGATTATATCAAGATCCAGATTTTGTATTGTAACTTATTAACTTCCGATATCTATTTCTATAGTTTATTTTCTCTCGACAAAAGGATGTTAGTGTTTTGGAACAAGGAGTTGCAAAATCTCAATTTATTAAGGACACTAGTAAAAACTTGTGTGTGTGAAATTTCTTTTGTCTTTAAAATGTTTTTCTGTATCCTTATCTTTATATGCTGCACCTTCTAACTTTATAAAGCCCTCTTCAGTCATATAGAATATAATTGAAGGAAGCCAGTTTTAAAAAGAATTATTATATAACAGTGATGTTGATTATAAATCACTCAGTTTTTTTTTTTTTTATAGATAAAGAAAATTTAACGAAAAAAATGTATTAAGAAATATCTAACACTTTGAAAATCCAAAGGAACTGAAATTATAAATAAATCTGAAAAATAAAAACAAATTTCCTTCTTATAATTTTACACAAATTTCTTGAAGCTGGTGTCATAATCATATTTGCTGAACCTTTCAGTTTTCTTCAGGCATGAGTGTTAGCAGAAAGAAACATTGAAACTGCATTGCCGAGTTGAAAAATATTTTCATGCCAGTTATTCTGCAAAAAGACACACACAAAAAAGGCCAAAAGACTAAAAAAATAGTAAAAAAAATAGTTAAAACAAAAAAAGGCTAAAATTTAGCTTTTCTTTTTTTCCTCCACTGTCAAATCTTTTATTAGTTATAGATGGATATCCAACATCCACGTTCAGGTGCCTGCTGCATTTGCTATCCTTTTGTCATTTAGAATGAAGTCCCCCCCCCCTGAAAGTTTCCTCATAATGAAAGTCAAATGGAACATGAAGCCATCTCCAAGGCAACAGCAGAAATAGTAAATAATTCAAAAATGTTTTCATCTTGATGATCAATCTTGTTTTCCAGCTCTGCTTCCTGATTTGGATTTTCCAGTCTCATCAGAAAAAACTCTTCATCCAACACATTGAATTTATTAAAAGTTTATTTGAGTGATTCATAGTTGACACTTCGAGATGGTGCTGTTGCAAAGAAGTGTTGACATTGTGTCATTAATCGCTTCAGAGCCTGAAAGGAAAGCAGAAACAGATTAGTGAAGAGGACTTGATGGTACAGTAGCCATTACCGAACTATTATGGAAATTATACACAAAACAAAAAACACATTCTTCTAATGATTTTCCAAGTCTCATCAATCTCATTAATCCAAGGTTTTTTAATCAAGGGATCTGGAACTCTTAAGATATGCAACTTCCATCAGGAACAGGTATGGCAGGAATCCAAGGAAAGTTAGAGATGAATTATCTATATTACAAGAAAGCGATCAAAACTGTTTACTTTTATTTTGAGAAATCGATGTTGAATATATATATTAATGAGGGGCAAAGTTCTGCAACTTTCCCTATGAAAAGTTTTATTAATCCTTTTCAAATTTGACTGCCATTCCCTTTCAACTTGTGCAATGATACACCAAGCGCTTGAATGCTTCCTGAAAGCAGAGTTTTTCGAGTGTGTGAAGCACGATCTACAATTGAGGCTGGATCTCCCGTGGTGTCAAAAGAGCAACAACCCTTCATCTTGAACTTGGGGAAGAAGTCATGGGGGAGCCAATTCAGGTGAGTAGGGTGGGGGTGAAGTGAAGATTTTGCTGGTGCAAATACAATGCACTCAGAGTGGGTTTGTTGTCATGTTAGAACACCTAGTTACTAATACGCCTGATGACCTCTCAATCAGAACAGATCCAAATGATGTAAGCAATTTCATTGATGATCTAATGACTAATGCAGAATCTTTTTAACTTCTTCATGTATGTATGTAAGCAGAGGTGGTGCCTGGGACCTGCATACCTTACCAGACCTCAGGGTGAGGGGGGGGGATTTTGCAAGTTATTTTTTTCAGCTTTGAGTCAACTTTTATTTTTTCTGTACGAATAGAGTGTAGGGGGCCAGTTATTTACACTGTAAATAGAGCCCGCTTCATAATCTTGAAAAATTGACGTTTTTCAAACTGACAAATTTCCCAAGGAAATGAATGTTTCATGGATGGAAAGCACAAAAAATTACTTGCAAAAATCTTGTTCTATTTTTTTAAAATGAAATCTTAGAAGTAAATAGGAAAGAAAAATGACAAAATGGAGGATGAAAAAAAATAAAAAGATTGCGAAATGCTTTCCAAAATGGCCAAATTTGGATTTTCAAGTAAATAAATTCAACAGATCTGATTTTTTATGTGTTGTGAAGTAATTGATTTTCTTTCTAATATATCTGGATCGTACTCTACAAGGAATTTTCAGTTGTTTGAAAGGAAATTTTTGTGGTGTTCTTTATATATTTTGTTTCTTTTCTTCATTGTAAAGAACGTTCTAGCAGGGATCTTATCTTCACCTTATATCATTTTATATCTGCCCTTATTAGAAACTGTAATGGGAGACTATCAACAGAGGGTTCTTCAGTTTTTAGGTTGGTCCAACTGACTATCTATGTATCATGCATACAGTGTTTTTTTTTTCTTTTTTTTCTTGGTGAATAGGCAAGGCAATGTAAGCTAAATCCCCTGTGTCTTGTTTTTGAGAATTCAGATTTTTTTTTTTTCAGTGATCATCGCCCTAAGAGAAGTAACTTATTGACCCCCCCCCCTTTTTCAAATATATCAATTGATGCTGCCAAAATAGGTTGGCCAGGTGACAGTTCTCGTTAGTCACTCAATTGAAACACTTTTATTTTATGTATTTTCTAGTTTCTATATTGAACCAACGTGGTTTTTTGTTTGTTTGTTCCAAGAACCAACTATAATACATTCATTTCAGGGCATATATTTTAAAAACTTAAAAAACTTTGTTTTTTTATTTCTTGAATATTTGTCTAAACAAAAACAAAACAAATTTTCATAAATAATAATAATAATAATAATGTGAGATCGGGCTGTTTTAATTCAGTGTTTTGAAATTTTAGCAGCAAAACATAATGGGTGCTGACCGCTTATTGACAAGAGTGATATTGGAAGCTTTTCCTGACTTGATTTGAAAACTTGGATCATGTCCCATTCATGTCTAGAAATTGAAGGAGTCAAAAAACAAAAATGGTGGAATCTTCAAATAAACCTGGCGTTCCATACTACAATAAAAGCTTTTAATGAAGGGGGAGAAAAAAAAACAAAAAAAAAAAAACAAAAACAAACAAACCTCAGGTAAGGTTTTGTTTTTTTTCTGAAAATAGCCCTAACATATAAGTTGGTATAATTTCATTTTGTTTTGTTCAAAGAAAAAAAAAAAGAAAAAAAAAGTAAAATATCACTTTAGTCTCTTTTACTTCTTAAGTGAGGAGTTTTGGAAATTCCCCAGACATTCCTATTTCAAAAAGGTATTCCTTTGACTTGACTTCCATACATAGAGAAATCATCAAATGAATTAAAGGAGGTGGCATAATCAGAAGGAAAATATTTTTTCTGAAATTTGGATGATAGTTCCGCTGCATTTTTGAATTTTAAAAAAATCCATCCTCGATTAAGATTAAAGATTAATTTTGATCTTCAAAACTTAAAAAAACTACAGACTGCTGATAGCAGACAGGACTACAACACAATCTGAGAGATGAACAAGACAAATGTTACTCCCCACCCCCGCCATCCTACTCTACAGATTTGACCCCTGCAGATGTTTTTGTTCCAAAAGGGGAAATCCACCGTGTAGAGATTACACACAATATGAACCGACGTTGCTGAAATCTTGGAAACATCCTAAGTAAAGGGATTCTAAATGCCTCACTTTTGAGAAAAAAATTAAAATAAAAAGGACATCAGATAAACACTGAATTTAAAACAAATATCAAGTGATTAGTTTGAAAAGGTGTAAAATAATCGAATTTGAACTGAGTGTAAAATAAGCTTGAATATTTGGTTACTAGATTACATTTAAACAAGTTTCTTTTCATACATAATATTTGGTAACGATTAACCAAGACAAAAATCAATAATGATCAACAAGTGCTATGTATAGAAAAACTTTCATCTTAACTTTCATCTTAACTTTCATTGTAATTTCAATGGAAAGAAATACTACTCAGAAATTAATAATTGTTGACAAAGCTTCATTTGAGGAATGAAATCAACATGATATTACTACTTATACTACAAGTGTATTTAAAAACCACATTGCATCAAGCAATTGGAGATTAATGAAAGGCAAGTCTATATGGTTAGATTGATATTCATCCACAAATAATACAGAAAAGCCGAAAGGGATGTGAGTTTGACTCATCTAGAGATTATCCTTGATTTCCAATCTGTATCATAGACTGATGGTCTGAATAGTTGGGGTAAGAAGCAAGTAAATTTTAGTTGTTTCTCATCCCAATTTAAGATGAAATCATTGTCAAAAATCAATAAGGTTTCATCTAAAAAAAATCAAATCAAAATTATATTATTTTTGAAAACTGGATTTTATACACACCTGTATATATTTTCTTTGCGTCTCATCATTGAGTACATGGGCAACATATCGTGATGAGATTTTCTCTCGTCCCGTACGTGCATGAATACCAACCATAGTGACACCAATAGGCCAGGGAGCATTGCCAATGGCCATCTCAAGGTAGGCATCATTTGCCTAAAAGGTAAAAGACAGTTATAAAGCACCATGATAAACAGATGAGAAAACTACAGTCAATCCAATTTACTCTGGTCTAAGTGAAATTTATTAAAACATAATTGACAATTAATGTCATTTCATTTCACTTTAGACTATCAATTTGGAATGAAAATAACAATGAAACTGAGTAATCCTTCTGTTATACTTTTAAGCCATGAAAAATGTCAAGTTGAATCAGAACAGGATATTGTTAACAGGTATATCTTGATTAGTGCAGTTAATTTGTTCCAAAACTTTCCATACTGTTGAAACCAAACTATTCAAGGTCTTATAACTTGATGTGCTTTTTTTTAGCTTTTAGTTTATTCTAGATTACTGTAACAGTACAAGATCAAAAACCCCATTAATCAAGGTATTACGGTACATTAAATATGGGAAATCTATTGGCTTTTCTTCATAGCCAAAATAGTTGAAGATTTCCAATCAAGTTGGTATAACAGAACCTTCCAAACCTCTAGGACCTATCAAATATGAAAAATGTCCCCAGAGAAAATAATTCAAGTTTTCCAAAAGTAAATTAGGAGAACCATCCAAGTTGAAATGTTCTTACGGGTTAACTTTCAAAGAAATTCTTCAGAAAGAGAAAGTCATTAACAGTATTACTTTCAAAGTATTACCAACTGATTAGAATTGCTTGGCAAAATCACTTGAAGCAAAAGGTACTAAACAAACCTTTATAGAAAGCAAGGAAGATAAGCTAAAAAGATTAGTAGTTTACGATGCAATCACATTAGACTACCATTTTTCTAACATAGTAGTTTTTAATTTAGGTGGACATCCTTTTAACAATCCTGCCACTTGGAAAAGAAAAAGGAAATTACAAGTGTGCAAAATTCATATAGAAATTCTCTTGTCTATTGAAAAAAAATAATCAACAAATGAGTTTTTGAAATCATGAACATATGGATTCAACTGAAAAAACAACAAAAAAACTATTTTTCAACCATTTTGAGAATGCCTCTATGCGAGAGTCTTATTCAAGTAGACAGACATTAACAGCAGTCAACTCACTTTGATGTAGTCTCTGTCCATCATGTTTTTGACAATTTCAACCATACTCTCCAAAATGTCTTCTTCAACTTTCTGCAAATACAAAAGTAGAATCATTCAAACGCTGGGAAATTATAGAAGCTAACAGATTTGGAGAAATTCTAGTTTATTCCAGAAAATGATGTTCAAGACTACCGACTGCTTTCTCTTAGTTCTTACAACATTTCAGTTTTTACCAGCTGATTTACTCCAGTTCCACTACTCCTCAGTTTTTTTTCAATATTGCAGTAACTGATTGGGAGCTTTCTATCATGTGCTGATTACTTCATGGCCAAATCCTTGCTTTTGAGCTGGTTCTTTTTTCATTGAATGTGATAAAATCAGTGGCAGCTGCTTTCACAGCTTTTCTCTCCAAGCTAGTGAGATCACCAGCATTTGATGGAAAGAGATCACACTGAAGTCAAAGATCCAATTCACTGTGTCAATCAAATGTCTATGAATACTCTCAGATTAGATGAACAGAATCTAATTACCAACCCAATTTCTCTACATCCTCTAGTATCAGATAACCATTCAACAGATTAAACCTTTATAGTAATTCATTTTACCATAACTGCTTTTCCCTAAAACCATTTTATTTTCTCTGACAGCCAGATAGGAAGCACCATATAGCCCTCAAAACATTTGGTTTCTTTCTGGTCTTGTACTTTTCACTAACTTTGGTTTTATCTAAATGTCTGCACAATTTTTATGCAAACATCAGAACACATGGCCGACTAGTGCAGATTCATTAATTAATTTGGCAAAATCCCCAAAGGAAGACAGTGTAGCTTATACCAATGGCCTTTATAGGATTGTAATGATCAATTTTAGGTTAATTTCAGTTTTGAATTTCCCTTGACAAATATTACAGACAGAAAATATAATATATCACCTGACTTATTATATAAGGAAATTTTTTTTTTCTGCTGAGTCTACTGAGGTATAAGCTGAACATTCTTCAGCCTTCCTCAAGTGCACAATCCATAGGGATGGAGAAGGTCTTTTTTTACTTTTGTAGAATCCACTAACATTTTTTTACAAATGAAAACCATAAAATCAGAGAAAAAAAAATGGTGTTAAATAATGAGATTCCACATTTTAAATGCTGGGTTGATTTTCAATCCTTTTTCTGATAAGCAGAAGAAAATGCACGCCATGTTGAAATCCACATAAGGTTTTTGTAAAGCAGTAAGGTCAATGATTGTACAACTCATGCCAGTGTGAATTGGCATAACAGTTGGTCTGATGAGTTTATTTGCCATTTTTTTGATTCTGAGACACTACCTGAGGGAGGGGGGGGGCTGCCATTATGCATCTTGAGGTGGCCAAAAGATGGATATGCTGAAATATTGCAATAACAACAAAGAGAAGGTGATCAATAGACTGACTCTTCTCAAAATTACAAAATATATCTTTGTACAGTTCATTTTTGCAATGTTGGAATTGAAAATAAATTCATATTTTAGTATTTTTTCTTTTCCAACTTTTCATAAGATATATGGTCTAAGTTTTTTCAAAAAGTATTGATCACATGATTCAAGATTTAGTGGAGGAAGATGATTTGATTCTTTGGGGGAAAAAAAATTTAAAAAAAAAAAAACAGTTTTGAAAGTATAAGTTCTTTGAAAAAAAAAAAAAAAAAAAAAAAAGGATCTTCAATCATCAAAACAATACACAATCATTGCATTCCAATTTACCCTTTGCTTGAGTTTTCTAAACAGCGGCTTCAAGTAGACAACAGTCTGGGTGTGAGTAGCACTACTCATTTTACCTTTCTCAGTTCTCTTTTGTTCCTCAGGCCGACTATTCAGTTCCTCTCCCCACAATTTTAGGATATACTGCAATAAGTAACAGCAAGAAAGGATTTCAGTAAAATGAATGAACTCACAATAGGTTTGAAACTGCAAGTGGAAAGATTGAAATTTAAAATGAAATTCAAATAATATAATCAGTCCTTGGATTTGAACTTAAATTTAACCATGACTCAAACCCCATACGCCTGGAGGCTAGATTTGGCCCACAGCAACATTTTTATTATATAATATAATTTTTCTTAGAAAGTTAATTTTATGATTTATACTGTAAAATTACTATTGTTTTGGTATATCAAATCAATAATAATTGTAATTCTTGTTAGTCAAAACTAAAATTAAGTACACTTTTTTAATGCGACTGACATTTTTTAAATGAATGTGTGGCCTGGATAAAGATGAAAAAATTTTCCATGAGGTCCATTTGATCAAAAAAGTTGCGTCTGTCCAACTTGATCAATATTTCAAGACCTTTTCTAGGGGTCCTGAACAAGTTGGTTCTGGACTAAGACACAGGCCATCTACATTGCCTAAGAAATTTATTTCTCAGAATTGTGCTGAGATTGGAAAAAAACAAAATCAGAAAAGCACTTTCTATCGAAAAATTAAAGAAAGTTAAAAGTTCAATATCCCTTGTCCAAGTCACTCAGGCTTGGTAGGTAAATCTAAACATTTTCAAGAAACATAAAAGGAGCAGGTTTAGGTTTGGAATGTCTTATTATTCGCAACAGTAGTTTTGAGGAGTGAGACTGTCCAAGACAGATAGGTTTTCTGTGAAACCAGAGAGGATAGAACTGTGACCAAGAAGGGTTCATTCAACAATTTACTGATTTCTGAATTTCCCAAACAGAAGAAAAATCCAGATGACACAGACATGGGCAAATGATTCTCAAAAGATTTCAGTATCTGGGCTGGCCCCTTCAGAAGCAGCAATTAGCTTTTCCTGTGTGCAGTCAAAATTCTTGACTATGCGAGAGTATTCAAAGGGGTCTTTACTGAATGGAATTAACCACAAATAATGATGGTACAAACAATGCAAAGTTACGTGGATCACATTTCAGAAAATAAAAAGAAGGGAATTAATTTTATTTATCAAAAGTGATATTTGTCCTGAGTATGCACAGAGAAATCTCTAAATGGTTTCTCACCTTGAGGAAACGTAAAACGATTTCTTGATCTCTATCACGATCAATTTCACCAAGTTCTTTTTTCATTTTCTGTTGAAAAAAAACAAAAAGATAGGATATTAGACAAAGAAATTGAGCATGACAATTTCTTTTAGTCTCACATGTTGAATAAATATGGAAGAATATTGCACAACTTCATTTTGTACTTTTTTTCATGACACAGCTGACTTATTCTCTAAAATGAGACAAGAGAAAACTGTAGATTACCAAAATGAAAACAATATCAAACCACATGAATAACCTGAACCCAGCAACAGTGTTTAAACAGGTCTGTTGCAGGTAGCAGTTATTAATTATGGTTAGAATTATAATATATAAAGCTGGATCAATACGTCAATAAGCTCACACATAATTATTAATTGAATTTTTACAAGAAAATTTCTGTGTGTGCTGGAAGATCTTAGACCCATAGTCACCACTGAATTAAAGACTTTGAGAAGGAAAAAGATTATGTTAAAAAACAAATATCTTTTGTATGAAATAAATCCTTTTTCATTATTAGGGTATGGACTAACTGAAGTAAACGTACATCAAACATGCAAAAATTCTGAATTACTGATGGGATTTAAAACTATAAATAAAATAGTCTTTGCAATATGTGTCAAGTGATTTGGATATCTTAAACATAATGGCAGATTTGTATCTTTGCATAGAAATAAGTTGTAATAAAATTATTCATATAAAAACTATGAATAAAATAATTAAAAAATGTTCATAACTTCCAACAGAAGAAAATTCTGCTCCCAATGTGCCAATAATAAATATAAAATATGAACCAATTTGAGATCAATACAAGAAATCAATAAAAAACCCAACAAACTTACTTCAATGTCTTCCAAAGTGGTGCCATCATCTTTCACAGAGACATCATTGGACTGGACTGCACCATCTGTAGTTTTAATAAGTTCATTTAAATATTCTTGGTCCACTTTGTCCAAGGCGGCCTTAAAATCATTCTGAAATCCTTGACCCTGGAAAATATCAACAGAACAAAAACTCAATTATCAAATAGCAAACATTTAACCATCCAAAATTTGATTGTAACTAATATCTAAAAACATTAACAGGTCTGTAGTATTTGTAAACCAATGACCATTTAAAATATCAATTTGATATTTTGATAACAAATTGAAACTGACTAAATAAGATTTGTCTATACCTTTGTGGATTAATCAATAGTCAGTATACATGTGTATTTTTGTTAAACTAAACTAGCAAACATTGAATACATATGCTTAAAAAAGTTTGAAGTGATAATACTGAAATCAATGATGAATATGAAGCAAACAAGACTTTGCATGTTTCATAAGACAAATCCACTCATATTACTGCTGAACACGAAATGCATTATTCAATTGTAGAGAGATATGAAAAACAATACTTGCTTCTGTTTGCCTCTTAGAGATTTCATAGAATTTTCATCTGATGAAAAATACAAAATACTTAGAGTTCTCAATACAGCTGTTAGTTTCAATCGACTTCTGAATACTAAGAGCTGACTGTCAGTAAAGTCAACAGATCACATTATAGTATAGCAATATTTATGAATCTTTATCTGATTTGTATCATAAATGACTGATTGTATTTACGTATGATTTCTTTAAAAGGGACAGAATTTCATCAATGAGAGAGATATGACGCAACTAGCTCATGCTTTGATTGAGTTATTAATGTTACCGACTTGCTAATTATATCAAGAAACATATATTAGCAAATATTTTTATTTTGTAAACCCACAGTTGTAAAATACAAAATTTTCCTGTGGAGATAAGCCAAAAATATTTGGGTTCCCCAGTCTTTGCCATACTTCTGACCCCACCTCTTCAATGGGGACGAGCTGTCTTGGTCACTTGGCTACAATCATCAATTATTGTTTTTTGATTACCTACCAGCCTGAAGCTAGTATAAATCCAGTAGTTGGAAATATAGTAAAGATTACACAAAACGTTTATATTTTTGTTTAAGTAAAGAGACTAACATATCTTAGTTGGGCTGAGTCTGTTATATTCCTCAAGAAGTTTTCAAATAACTCACCTTATTCACATCCGGTTCCAGCGTTTCCAGCCGTTTTAATCTTTGATAAGATTCATAATCTGTCTCTCCAAACAATCGCACAGGTTCTCCTCTGTCTCTCAGTCTGCGAATAACCTGAAAAACAAAACAACCAGAATGAATCTTTTTTTGTAAAATACAGAGGAGCATTTACAATTATACTTCAATAATCTATTAGACTTGAACCCACGAGGTCTATATGAATTTAATACATAGGGTTGAATAACTGATGATTTTTAATCAAAATAAGAAAACTAGAGCAAATGAGGTTTCTTGATAAATGTACAGTACTCGCCCAACTGACAGCATGTATCAATATGGAAGGTGGCAAAAGATACCCAATACAAGTCAAAAATAATTTTTTTTATTACAGAAAAAGATTTCTTTAGGAAAATTTATCACATTTTAAAAAAGTTGATTTGTTCTATAAGAAAAGAAAAATCTGCGTTATTTAGATAGGAGTTTAGACAAAAGATTTTCTTGCAAAAAGTGAATTTGCAACATTTTATTGTAAATTTCAATGTTTTTTTCTTTTCAAGTTTGATTTCTTAAAAACAAAAACATCTTCAGGAATAATTTTCATTTTCCATTTCTACTCATGAGATTAAACAAAAATTGTATCACTGCTTATTGAAATGAACGAAAAAGATTTTAAACTATAGATAAGAAACTATCATTTAAATGACATTCGTTTTAGATAATCAATAAGAAAGTATGATAACATTGTAGATGGATGATAACTAACTTTTTTTCATGATATTTTTGTCATAAAACGAATAGATACAGAAAAACAAGACATAGAAAAAATAAGCACCAGACCAATAAGAATTCTCAGGAAATGAAAAGAAAAAAATACCAGAAATTTGACTTAAATTCATAAGGAAACATTCAAGAATTTTCTACAAATTATAATGGGATTACAAATTCAATACGGTAGATTATAAAGAGCACATTTGTACAAGAACTGCACTTGTTTTGTTTGATTTTTTTTTCTTGTCACACAGTTACTGACTTGATTGAGATGAAAGCATTTCCATGAAAGTGAATCATAAAATCCTCACTATTGGAGGCTGCCATAATGAGTCAAAGACATTGCTTATGCTCTTTGAAACATTTGCACTTCTCTTTCTCACTGATGATGCATTGCAGGAAAATTCTGCCCTATTTTCAACATCTCTCAAAGAAAAAACAAGAAAAGATTTTTTGAAATTTCATTGGTAAAACTATTGGAAACTCTCAGATTATTCATGCAAATCTTTTAGTTATATCTATACTAATATTTGAACTGTTTGTTTGTTAATTTATATATACCATATAAGCTATGAGAGGTTGACCTCAGATCATTACAGGTCACCAGAGGTCATTGAAGGTTTTCGGACACAATTTAGCACATATGAAACTGAAATTGGGAATGGAGGTACATCTTTTCATGGCCTATGACCTTCGCCAAGAAAACATTTATCCTAAGCAAAATTTCAATTCCAGAGGTGAGAGATGTCCATAGAAGTCCTTTGAGGTTATTTCTAGCCAATCTACCAAGTTGTTAACCACAATTTTACACCAATAAACTGAAACAGAAACGTGGCATAGAGGTAAATTCTTTTACAGCCAAAATACTAAGGAATATGATTTTGACATCTGTGTCATTCAGTCACCATTTGTCATTTCTAGCAAATTTTCTAAGTATTGGCCACAGTAATGCACCTAGGATGCAGAAATTTTGCATAGGGGTAGATCTCAACATAGCAAAAGTTATAGGTAACATGAGATGTCAACTGCAGTCATTACTGGAAATGGTAACAAAGCACAAGAACAATCTTTTTAGATCACTGGCCTTAAACCATGGACAGTTCTATATTGGTTTTTCTAGAGTTGAATCCCCAATCTACTTTTTCATACTGGCAACCAACGGGGAAACACTTATGTATTGTATTTAGAAGCCCCGTCCAATTAAATGACAGTGTCATTTATTTTTTTTAGGTATTGGAATATTTCTTCCATTACAGCTACTTTTTCATGTGTACATAACACAGTAAATGATAGCAAAAACATTTTTTCTCTTTTTTGGTTATATTTCAAGTTATTTTCTTCCCAGGCAACACCAGGTATCCCTGCTAGTAGATATATGTAGAAGCATAAAATATTATTCCCAATTGTTTGAAATTCAAGCTCAAAGTGTGAATTGATTCTGAAATGTAAACACTTTCTTATAATAATAATTTTTCAAAATTTTTTTTTTTCATTCTTTAACATTCTTGTACATCAATTATCTCCTCGGGTAACATTATACAAATGATCCAACCATTTGTACATGAAGAACTCGATTCAATTTGAAATGAAGTCACTTGAAATTTCATTTGGGCAAAATATCATTCACAGTGATGTTAGGAAGGAATCACTGATTAGAGAGAGATCTCTATATTTCAAACATTTCTCTAATTAGAATTGAAAAAAGGAAAAAAAAAAAAAAAAAAAAAAAAAAAAACGAGACTTACATCTTTCCGAAGTAACTGCACTTCTTCTTTTTTGAAATTTTCTGGTTCTGAATTATGCACCTCGACCTTTTCTTCCCGCTTGGAAGAAAATAAAAAAAAATAAATTAAAAAAAATGAAAAAGTCATTACGATGTAATACAAATCATAAGTTTTATTTAGGCTTTATGTGAAAATAGAACCTGTACGCATTAAATGAATTAATCCCTCAAAATATGCATCACAGTGCAATACTAGAATTCATATAATTTTTTGTAAGTTGGCAGGCTTGGCTACAACAGAGTCAAACCTCATGCCCGACTGAAGTTGATTATATAACATTTGTATTGCATTTATAATAAAACACTGTAAAATTATATATCATTAGTGTAAATGCATTCATTTATTAGAATAAATGAACGTTTCTGTATCAGTAAAATAAATTTTCATAGATATGCAAGACTTGTCTGTTTGGCTCAGTCGGTAAGAAAGCCGGCTACCAATCACTTGCTTGTGATTTCAAATCACAGTAGGGAAATGTTAATTTAATTAATGTGTTTTTTCATTAGAATGAAAGAAGCCCTTGTGTATTTCTGGCATGAATTTTGGTAGATATGCAAGACACATCATACCTATCAAAGAATAATTTAAATCCATGCTGTTCAAGTCACCTTTGGTCATTTTGCTAAGAAATGTCAATTTCTGTCCAAAAGTCGAAGCCGACAATATTACCTACTCTTTATACAATATTTTACCACATCATAAATAATTCATCAAAGGAAGGTGTGCAGCTTATCTATTCATTGTGTCCAAGTGCATGATTTATGTGCTGGATTTGCGTGTTACTTCAATGAAGTAGAACTCATCATTTCTTTTACTTATAGAGAATACAATATAATCATAGTAACACATGTTCTTTAACATAATCTCTTTGACTATCTCCCTCCCCATACATACCATAGTGACAGCAACTTGTTGCCATCACATAGCAATTCTTATGGCCCTTCCAGTCGGTCATTCTTTCAACCCTTATACCTTTTGCTATCAAGTTAGGTTTCCTATTAGAGAAGTAGACCTCTGGCCTCAAGGCAATGCATATAGTCAGGATGTTCGTTCAAATGTCGTCAGTGGTCACATAGGTATGGCCTATTGGACAACTTCTTGTGTTCAAAGAAGAAACAAAAACAAATGTTATATACGAGGGTAATAGTTACACGATAGAATCCCCATCATTTTCTAAGACCTGATTATCTCTCGCTTTTCCAAAGGTTACGGGATCTAAAGATTGAAAACACCAAAAAATAATGCCGGAGAGGAAAAAAAACCTAATTTGTTTGGCTTTGACTGAGTTGAACGAATTACCAATGTGAGTTTACAATTCCCTCAATTGCCGAACTATTTTCTAATTTATTGAGAAAAAAGAAAGAAAATTGAGTAATATTACCTTTTCTTTGTCATCGGAGTTGTCAATAGATTGGTTATTTCTGTTGTGATACTCCTCTTGGTTTTTCTTCATCAAATCCCCACGTTTGAAATATTTTTTATTGGGGGGCTAAAAAAATAAATATCACTCCATTTACTATCATTAATTATTGCTGCAAAAAATGATATCTTAATCACACACAAACAAAAACATGGAAATCCTTCATTTTAAATAAGTACAGAAGAAAAATAGTTCCATTTTTGTATTTTGTCAACTAACAACTTACATAAATTTTCAAAACTCGGACGTTTGTAAACAAAAGCTTATCACAACAAACTACGAAAGAAAACTGAATTTGCATTTCTCCAAAGAAGCATTTATACGAACATGGATAAATAAGTAATAATAGCATTTGTAGGCAGAAAATCGATAATTCAAACTCTCAAGGTTTCGTTTTGTAAAAGAAAGAAAATAAAAAACTGTATCGAACTGAACACTTCCGAAATAACTTACTTCTGGTTGCCCAGACACAATATTGCATGGATAGGAAGAATTATAATTACCATACTTACCAGTACGTTTTTTTCAATAAGCTGACGTTTTTTCCTCTCTATCTCAGCCTTCAAAAAATCCATTATCTATTATCATAAATAAAGTAAATAATAGGCACAGTAAACTAAAATACTACGTCTTCTTGGATCCTGACTCCATGAGTGTCACGTCCAAGTTGAAATTCTGATCCATGGCGATGTTGAAGTTGAAAGCTTGGCGTTAATTTGTCTAAATGAAACGTTGGCGTTGATTGGTTGGTTTCAAAAGGCAGGGCAGGAGGGTCAGTAAGTTGATTTTGGCAAACATGGTGGCTTGTCTTCTTCCCCTAGGCCGAAACTGTTGTTATTTTGTCTTTTCTGTGGTTTTTCTCGACCGTATTAGCCATGCTAATGGTTTGACAGTTGCCACATATAACTTATGGAATATTATGTTTAATTGGGAGATCAGGAAGTTGCGAATAGTTGAAATGGTAGGTGAAAAATGTAGAAAGAACTTGAACTAAAATTTCCTTCACTTTTTTTAATCATCTGTCTTGTAATCAATTCTCTTCCTTCGTCATTTGTGATTATTTCTCTGAAAAAAATAATAAACATGAATTGATTGTAGTGATTTTACTTTGACTTCTGTTCACTTGAGCGTCTATAATCTTTGATAAATGCAGTCAATGTTTTTGTTCTGCAATCGTTTGAGTTTCGCTTTCGGTTTTAAATCCGAGAGCAAGCGAAAGAACTTGATGTCTAACACCTGTGTGTGTTACAATATTGTGAGACAAATAAGTCATCATCTTTAATTTTGATTTTCTTTTCTTTGCTAAGCATAATTGTGTGTTGATTGGAATTGAGTGGTCTGGGTTGATATTTACAAAATACAACGTACGAAAAGAAATGTACGTTCAGTTTTGAGTTTGAGAATAATTCATATAAAGTGACAACTTCTGCGCTAAGAAAAGTTTTTCGCTAAGCAAAATGGAAATGATTCCTGCCATCCTATGGTAACCTAATTGTAATTCAAGGTCCAGTAGCTGTTGGGATACAATTGGATTTTAAGCCTTGTATTAGATTTTAAGGGAATATTTTTGTAAGTTTATCTGTGAGTAAAGGAGGAAATAGATTTTGTAAATAAATATATCATTAAATTTTGGATACAACAATTTGACACTTCGTTTCAACAATACTTTTTCGTTCAAAGTTCTTATTGTTCTATACTTAATTTTGTGGCTAGGTTGTTGTAACCCAACGGCTTTCTATTAATTGTTGTATAAAGAAAATAAATTGTATTTTAAAAGGAGTAATCGGAGTTCATTCAAATAAAAATACATGACAATTGTTGTAGGATTCAAATCCCCAAGAAAGTGACAGTTCACGTTACTTTAAGCATCGTAAATAAGAGGAGGTAATGGTAATCCTGGGTCCTACGGATATAAAATATCGTACGTAATTAAACACTGCATACAAATGCCCCCCAAATATTAACACAAGTTAAAAGCTATTAATTCGTTCTTAATCAGACACTCAGACTGTTGAAAATATCTGGATGCGCCTCAAAGTGAAATTACATTTGGCACGTCGCATGTACACCGTTATTTCTGCCGTACGTTAACGAAATTCATGGTATGCAATATTCTGATTAAGTAGAGAACAAATTCATGGCTTTTAACTTCATTATCATCTAATCAATGAGTTATATAGTTATACTTTTCGGAGCCTTTGTATGCTGTATTCAACTACCATATTTTACATCCTTAAGACCAATGATTATCATTACCGCGAATCTACAATATTAAATGACAATAACTGACAAATGATTTTTTAGATACCAAAGCATATTAAAAATATGAAATTTTATTTGTTGTATCGTTGATTTACTTAGAAAAATTGCATGTATTGTAAAAATGTTGATCTTATCACTTTATCGTTCTATTAAATTTAAGTTATCCTGATTAGCAAACAGATATTTTACTAATTTTAAATGCCTTGCTCATTGTTTATCTCCTTCAAATTAGGTTTCATCTTGTATACCATAAAAGTCAATAAGACTTTTAAGAGAAAAATCCACTCCATTGTCACAAGGAGTTGTTTCCAGTTTTTTCCCATAAAAATGGTAAATTATTTGTTGTTTGACATTCGCATTTAATATCATATACAATTTATAAAAATAGATGCATCTTCAAACTGTCAAAAATGCTGAATAAATCCTTATTTTTTCGAACATACATTAATTTCAGGAGTTGGGCTTTATTGTTACCTTCACCAATCCAGCCTTGATTTCATCAAGTGTCAAGGCTAAACTTTTCTCTTTTCTTTATCTTAAGTGTCCAAAATGTTAAAGCTGTGAATACATTTCAGAACACTTATATAAGACCAGTTGGTTCAGTGTTCTGAATCAAGACAAAATATTTTCCTTCTTAAGCAGAGAAATTACTGTTTAAGAAAATCAATTTCTATAACTCCTTGTATCACGCAAATATGGTAGCTGGCCACTTATTTGAAAAATAAATTCTAATTTTTCAACTTTTCATGTGAACATGAATTAAATAGGATCTGGTTTTAGATGTATGATTAGTTTTTTTAAACATCATTGAAGGAAAGCTGCCTTTTATAAAGGATGATTATAATGACAACGATTCTCAATGCTTATTACCTCTCAGATCAATGAAACCAACCCAGATATAATTGCATTTCAAGAAGTTCGTATGGATGCAGTAGGGGTTCGAAGTCAGCTGCTTGAACTTCAAGACATGTTGGCTGATTATCACTGGATGGTGGTACAGCCTGCCAATGAAGTACAGAAGATGAAGCATACCTATTTGAAAGGATGGGAACGTGAAGGTACTAACTTTTCATACCATTCTCTTATTTACCTGGGATTTGAAATTCTCTCTCTGATTTCAGTTTAACCACACTTTTTAATTTTTTACACCTACTCAGCTGCCATTTTATATTTTTTCAATCTTGTCTGCTCTTTTGTTCTTGAAAATCCCAAAATTAAAACTTTTTATCAATTGGAAGATACTAAGAGAAACTGGGAAGATGTTTTCGAGAAAATTCATAAAATATCACGTCATCCCATAAATAAAGCAGTAAAGGTCTGAAAAAAATATTGAAAATCCATGCTTAATTAGAATTTATGCATTGTCCATGATTATCGATAACCTCCTTCCAATGATTCACAAACTTCTTAATACTGTTTTTGTTATGAAGGAAAAAAAGGAGAGACGGCAGTTTCCACCTTTTTATGTATTTCAAGAACTTGTCCATCAAGATGATTCTGTAAACTCCAGAATAAATGGAAATTGGATGGAGCAAGATCTGGAGAGTAAGGAGGGTGTGGAAATTTTACCAGATGTGATCTTTGCCTTATAGGGCTTTGAATCATAATGATTGGATACTACATCTTTGAAATTGATCAAGCTGGGTCACTTTCTTCAAAGCTGTGCATAAACACTGACTATAGATATCTGTTGTACAGTGTTATATGGGGATGGGGGGCACCATGATGAATGGCTAATGTTTTTTTAATCTTTTATTTGATATATTTGTTAATTTAATGAATAAAAATTAACTCTGCCTTGTTAACTCTGAGGTGATGTGCGATAATTAGCTTTTTCCTTCATGGACCTTCATTTTAAAGTCATTAGTTGAGTAGCTTCTGAAGCCAGCTTGTTCATGAATTTTAATTTAATCTAATTTTGATTTTCTTTTTCAATTGACAAGAAAGAAATGAAAGTTGTATTATGGTTGTATTTTGATTGTTGAATGTTTTTCTTAAATTTTGTAAAACTATTTAAGAATAATTCTATTACAAAAAATACAAAGTGAACAATAATTTATTCCAATACACAATTTTGTAATAATTTATCAGTCAAAAATGAGCCGAAAAAGACTAAGGAAAAGTTATAATAAGTAGAAATGATTTACTGAAATCCTATTACTTGACCTCTAGGTCAAATTTTGTTGATTCAGAGTCAGAGAAATCCTGATATTTTTCTCATGTAGAATGAACTGCTTTAACTGAATTGGACCTCGGTTTCTTGGAGTCTTTTTTTTTGTTTTTGAGAAAAACTAACTTTTTTTCAGGAAGGTGAGTGTATTGGCTCTAAAATATGTGATTGATTTATAGTGTATGCATCATGTAAAACTTGACCCTAATCTGTGTTCCACCTTGTGACATCTGATGTTCAATTTTCAATATAGATATCTCAACCTAGACCCTCACTTTCTGAGTGGCATTTAAAAGAAATTTATAACTGTTTGAGGACAATTTTTACATACTCAGAACATTGCAAATATATTTTCAATGTTACTTACAATATAAATGTAATGGTTAACAGAACTCTTACTCTGTTGTATGGAAGCGAGACTTCTTTGATGTTTTAATTGAGATTTTTTTGTGCTTTTTTTTTAGGTTTATTGTTGGGGCAATGTGAAGCTGCTCAGGTTGCATATGTATCAGCCTAGGAGTGAATGGGTGACTATTTGGGGAGGGAGTTCGTGTGTGTGAACCCCACCTCTATGTGCAGGACCCCTGGACACACAGGCACCCTCAGGCAGCCTCATGTTACCCCCCACTCAAAAAGCACAAAAAAATCCTAATTGAAATATCAAACAGAAGCCCCACCACAAGGGAAAACTAAAGCATTTCTAGGGTCTAATGGATTGAATACATGAAAAATTGAAAGAAAGCCTTATTTTCTCTAGATCTGAGGTCGTAAAGAACGGAATAAAAATTACCACTAGCATAATGAACCCTAAACACTAACCTTTGAGTTTCTTAAAAAAAAATTTAATCTAAATGTAAGATTATAACTTTCAATACATTATACTAAGATCCTTTTTAATTTTCAACCTATTTGAGTTAGACAACTTACATTGTGCAATTTATAATTTTCTGACTTTGTTTTTGACGCCAAAATGATAAATATTTTTGAAGATTTAAAAAAAATATATTTAGAGTAGAATATCAAGAATAAAATCATCTTTTGCTTTGTTTGTATAAGTTGCTCATTCTTGTTATTCTTATTTCAGGCATTGGCATGTTAAGCAAATTGGCCATTATAAAGTCAACCACAATCAGCATTCCTTACATGAGTGGGCCTGACACCAACCAGAGAATTGCTCTACATGCCATCATTGGAGGAGGAGGAGGAGGAGGAGGAGAAGAAACTGCTGTCAATGTTCTCACAGTTCATTTTTCTTATGACAGACAACAGCAATGTAACAATGCTGCTCGAATAATGAATTATATATCAGGTCAGCTGACATTAATGTATTTATATGCATTGAAGATATCAAAAGATATTTAGCTTTTCCAGAAAATTATCTTGAAAATAATTCAAAATTGAGGCCAAAAATATTCAGATGTTCTAGGAAATTATCTAAAGATACACTACATATCATTAAGTCTTCAATTACTGCATGGTATTTGAGAATATAAAAAGTAACACCAAAAATTTCAGGACTGTAAAGTGAAAATATAAAAGTTTTTTTTTTAAATTTTGATGTTCTGAATGATTATGAATTCATTTCATGAGGAAATTTTTCATTTTTGAGAAATATTAAGTTTTGAATTTGTCCAAATATGGTTAATTGATAAAAAAAAGATGAAACGTGATCTGTCCTCCCTCTGTAAAAATCGCAGAAAGTGCCCAGTTTAGCCATAAAGTTACATTGTAAATACAACTCCCCTTTGTTAAAAGACTTTTTTTTTCTAAAAATTATGAAATTTCTTGGAGATTCAAGAGTCATTAGACTTTCTTTTTTACTTCACACTTCTCGTAGGAGAATTTTTTCTTTTAGGTACTTTCAATCCATTGAAAGTACCTAAAATTGAGGAGAAAAAAATTCTCCTATGAGAACTATGAAGTAAAAAAGAAACAAATGAGCAAATATTTTAACCCTAACTCACTACATATGTTACAGAATTTTTTCTTTTAAACTGAACCAAATTTGTTAAGTGAGAATTGCTTATGAATAAATATGTCTGCCACCAACTAATTAACAGACATAAATAAATTTTCAGTTTTTTGAGCCAAGGTAATACCATAACTTTGAAAAAAAATTTCTATGTTAACATTCATTACCAAACCAGGATATTGTCACTATACAATTTTATAATATCTTTACTGCCAATACATTCATGTACTTCTGAAATCTAAAATACCCATGGGATCCATCAATATCTAACTTTTTTTGATAGTCCTACTCTTTTCTCTTACTGTTTTACTTATAAGTTGTTGAAAGTAGAGTAACAAAGGCAGCAGAGCAAGTGAGTGCCGCACTAGAGATTTGGCAATACTGTCTGAACTCTGTCAAATATCTGAAAATATCAAGATTTTGCATACACCCCATCTGGAAATATCTACCCTCATTAAAAAATTATCTAAACTGATAACTTATATCTAAATACAATAAAAATATCCAAATTTAGATATAAAGTATTCAAGTCGGCAGCACATGAGTATGCGCCACTAAATCTAAAAACTGTTATATTTGGTTCGATGAAACCAAGGGTTTACTGTATTTGGATTGTATTAAGATATCAATCTCCAAAGCCATACCATAAATATAATAAATACACTAATTCAGTATTTGCTATATGAGATTTTGAGGTGTTAAAAATGGAAACTGATTTTGAATGGTGGCTGAGACCATTTATGAGTATTCTATCTTTTGGGATTCATTTCTTATGTAAAAAGAATACACTACAAATTAAAACGAAAATTTTTTTCTCCCCCTTCACATCTGCAAAAGAATAGATTTATCTGAAATCATTTTAAAACAAATATAAATGCAATATAACTTATCAGTGTAGGGACATCACAACAAACATTGTGTCAGATTCACAAGTCAAATTTACTACGAATTTCACTTTTTGGATAAAACTTATTGCTGAGGAAGTATACATGTATACATCTATACTTTTGTTGGATTTTTACTCTATTGTGAGTATAGTGAGTAATTTTTCAAAATTTTTATTAGCTGTGCATATATTCATGTTTGATATATTGTTTTCACTTGATGAAAATGATGTTATTGTTCCAGTAAGGGCAGGATATAATATGATTTTTCTTACTGTTTTATTGATACTAAAAACTTTGTATCTGTTTTTCAATTTTGTGTCATGTTATAATTGATCAAAGCTCAAAATGGGAGTAAACCTCCATATGTCTCTTGTTCTGATCACTATATAGGGATGAAGGTTGAGATATGATATTATATAACATATAGATATATAAGATTTTATCAGGTAACCATATTTATCTCGTGGTAATCGAGTTTTGATGGTAAACACACCAATCAAATACTGCAAACATTCTTATGGAAGACAATTTTTTTAATTTATAGCTTAGCAGTTCATAGGAATCTTTAATCATAAATACTGCTTATTTTTTAAGAAATTTATTCTATTTCAGAAGTTTGTATAGTATGAAAGGTTTTTAATAAAAAAAATGTTTTTTTGATTCTTTTGAATTCATGTCTCTTCCAGAAAAGCGCCTTGACAATGTAATACTGCTGGGAGATTTCAACACTTATTCAGATTTTGAATGGCCCCTTCGTATATTCACAGACACTAGTCTCAAACCTGTGAATTTGTGCTATGAGATGGTAATGTCTGAAGCAAAGCATCCCAAAATCATTTTCTCAGATGTTTGGCAATCAAAGCCAATACAAACAGAGTCAGGATTAACATTTAGCAACATGGTGAGTACTTATTTCTATACTTGAACCATTTATCTTAGAAAAAACATCAAATTGCTTAAAATGGCTTCGAAATACAGAGAAAATTCTTTTTCATTTTATTAATTAAATTGTTTGGATTTGATTAATTTTTCAAACTCTCTCCAAGCTTATCATATCAAATAAATTTATTCTGAAACAGAATTTACATTACATCTGTTATTCAAGTCATTGATTATCAGTAATATTAGGCAATTCAACTGGAGTTTTAGAAATAGATGAACTTTAACATGCACACCACTGACCATCATTATATGTCACTGGACAACCATGTGACTCGTTGGGTTAGCCTTAGAGAGAAAAAAGTAGTGCAAGCTGATGTGACCAAAATGAACATTAAATTTGCAAAGAAATAGAGAAGGAAAGCTATACAATCAGCATTTAATAGTTATCATCCTTGAATAATCAATCCATTACAATATGGGTGAGCGCAAATGCAGACCCTAAATTTGGATTATTAAGTTGCAAAACACCTGGATTTTTTATGCATTCTTTAGTGCAATGTAATTCAGTGTCCAAATATATACAATATCTGTTTTGGTTAATTGGTTGCAATGTAATTCAGTGTCCAAATATATACAGTATCTGTTTTGGTTAAATTGGTGCAATGTAATTCAGTGTCCAAATATATACAGTATCTGTTTTGGTTAAATTGGTGCAATGTAATTCAGTGTCCAAATATATACAGTATCTGTTTTGGTTAATTGGTGCAATGTAATTCAGTGTCCAAATATATACAGTATCTGTTTTGGTTAATTGGTGCAATGTAATTCAGTGTCCAAATATATACAGTATCTGTTTTGGTTAAATTGGTGCAATGTGATTAAGTGTCCAAATATATACAATATCTGTTTTGGTTAATTGGTTGCAATGTAATTCAGTGTCCAAATATATACAATATCTGTTTTGGTTGATTGGTGCAATGTAATTCAGTGTCCAAATATATACAGTATCTGTTTTGGTTAATTGGTGCAATGTAATTCAGTGTCCAAATATATACAGTATCTGTTTTGATTAATTGGTGCAATGTAATTCAGTGTCCAAATATATACAGTATCTGTTTTGGTTAAATGGTGCAATGTAATTCAGTGTCCAAATATATACAATATCTGTTTTGGTTAATTGGTTGCAATGTAATTCAGTGTCCAAATATATACAGTATCTGTTTTGGTTAATTGGTTACAATGTAATTCAGTGTCCAAATATATACAATATCTGTTTTGGTTAATTGGTTGCAATGTAATTCAGTGTCCAAATATATACAATATCTGTTTTGGTTAATTGGTTGCAATGTAATTCAGTGTCCAAATATATACAGTATCTGTTTTGGTTAATTGGTGCAATGTAATTCAGTGTCCAAATATATACAGTATCTGTTTTGGTTAATTGGTGCAATGTAATTCAGTGTCCAAATATATACAGTATCTGTTTTGGTTAATTGGTGCAATGTAATTCAGTGTCCAAATATATACAGTATCTGTTTTGGTTAAATGGTGCAATGTAATTCAGTGTCCAAATATATACAATATCTGTTTTGGTTAATTGGTTGCAATGTAATTCAGTGTCCAAATATATACAGTATCTGTTTTGGTTAATTGGTTGCAATGTAATTCAGTGTCCAAATATATACAATATCTGTTTTGGTTAATTGGTTGCAATGTAATTCAGTGTCCAAATATATACAATATCTGTTTTGGTTAATTGGTGCAATGTAATTCAGTGTCCAAATATATACAATATCTGTTTTGGTTAATTGGTTGCAATGTAATTCAGTGTCCAAATATATACAGTATCTGTTTTGGTTAATTGGTGCAATGTAATTCAGTGTCCAAATATATACAGTATCTGTTTTGGTTAATTGGTGCAATGTAATTCAGTGTCCAAATATATACAGTATCTGTTTTGGTTAATTGGTGCAATGTAATTCAGTGTCCAAATATATACAGTATCTGTTTTGGTTAAATGGTGCAATGTAATTCAGTGTCCAAATATATACAATATCTGTTTTGGTTAATTGGTTGCAATGTAATTCAGTGTCCAAATATATACAGTATCTGTTTTGGTTAATTGGTGCAATGTAATTCAGTGTCCAAATATATACAATATCTGTTTTGGTTAATTGGTGCAATGTAATTCAGTGTCCAAATATATACAATATCTGTTTTGGTTAATTGGTTGCAATGTAATTCAGTGTCCAAATATATACAATATCTGTTTTGGTTAATTGGTGCAATGTAATTCAGTGTCCAAATATATACAGTATCTGTTTTGGTTAATTGGTGCAATGTAATTCAGTGTCCAGATATATACAGTATTTGTTTTGGTTAATTGGTGCAATGTAATTCAGTGTCCAAATATATACAGTATCTGTTTTGGTTAATTGGTTGCAATGTAATTTAGTGTCCAAATATATACAATATCTGTTTTGGTTAATTGGTTGCAATGTAATTCAGTGTCCAAATATATACAATATCTGTTTTGGTTAATTGGTGCAATGTAATTCAGTGTCCAAATATATACAATATCTGTTTTGGTTAATTGGTGCAATGTAATTCAGTGTCCAAATATATACAGTATCTGTTTTGGTTAATTGGTGCAATGTAATTCAGTGTCCAAATATATACAATATCTGTTTTGGTTAATTGGTGCAATGTAATTCAGTGTCCAAATATATACAGTATCTGTTTTGGTTAATTGGTGCAATGTAATTCAGTGTCCAAATATATACAGTATCTGTTTTGGTTAATTGGTGCAATGTAATTCAGTGTCCAAATATATACAGTATCTGTTTTGGTTAATTGGTGCAATGTAATCCAGTGTCCAAATATATACAATATCTGTTTTGGTTAATTGGTGCAATGTAATTCAGTGTCCAAATATATACAATATCAGTTTTGGTTAATTGGTGCAATGTAATTCAGTGTCCAAATATATACAATATCTGTTTTGGTTAATTGGTGCAATGTAATTTAGTGTCCAAATATATACAGTATCTGTTTTGGTTAATTGGTGCAATGTAATTCAGTGTCCAAATATATACAATATCTGTTTTGGTTAATTGGTGCAATGTAATTCAGTGTCCAAATATATACAGTATCTGTTTTGGTTAATTGGTGCAATGTAATTCAGTGTCCAAATATATACAGTATCTGTTTTGATTAATTGGTGCAATGTAATTCAGTGTCCAAATATATACAGTATCTGTTTTGGTTAAATGGTGCAATGTAATTCAGTGTCCAAATATATACAATATCTGTTTTGGTTAATTGGTGCAATGTAATTCAGTGTCCAAATATATACAATATTTGTTTTGGTTAAGTGGTGCAATGTAATTCAGTGTCCAAATATATACAATATCTGTTTTGGTTAATTGGTGCAATGTAATTCAGTGTCCAAATATATACAGTATCTGTTTTGATTAATTGGTGCAATGTAATTCAGTGTCCAAATATATACAATATCTGTTTTGGTTAATTGGTGCAATGTAATTCAGTGTCCAAATATATACAATATCTGTTTTGGTTAATTGGTGCAATGTAATTCAGTGTCCAAATATATACAATATCTGTTTTGGTTAATTGGTTGCAATGTAATTCAGTGTCCAAATATATACAATATCTGTTTTGGTTAATTGGTGCAATGTAATTCAGTGTCCAAATATATACAGTATCTGTTTTGGTTAATTGGTACAATGTAATTCAGTGTCCAAATATATACAATATCTGTTTTGGTTAATTGGTTGCAATGTAATTCAGTGTCCAAATATATACAATATTTGTTTTGGGTAATTGGTGCAATGGAATTCAGTGTCTAAATATATACAGTATCTGTTTTGGTTAATTGGTGCAATGTAATTCAGTGTCCAGATATATACAGTATTTGTTTTGGTTAATTGGTGCAATGTAATTTAGTGTCCAAATATATACAGTATCTGTTTTGGTTAATTGGTGCAATGTAATTCAGTGTCCAAATATATACAATATCTGTTTTGGGTAATTGGTGCAATGGAATTCAGTGTCCAAATATATACAATATCTGTTTTGGGTAATTGTTGCAATGGAATTCAGTGTCCAAATATATACAGTATCTGTTTTGGTTAATTGGTGCAATGTAATTCAGTGTCCAGATATATACAATATCTGTTTTGGTTAATTGGTGCAATGTAATTTAGTGTCCAAATATATACAGTATCTGTTTTGGTTAATTGGTGCAATGTATTTTCAGTGTCCAAATATATACAATATCTGTTTTGGGTAATTGGTGCAATGGAATTCAGTGTCCAAATATATACAATATCTGTTTTGGGTAATTGGTGCAATGGAATTCAGTGTCCAAATATATACAGTATCTGTTTTGGTTAATTGGTGCAATGTAATTCAGTGTCCAAATATATACAGTATCTGTTTTGATTAATTGGTTGCAATGTAAATCAGTGTCCAAATATATACAGTATCTGTTTTGATTAATTGGTTGCAATGTAATTCAGTGTCCAAATATATACAATATCTGTTTTGGGTAATTGGTACAATGTGATTCAGTGTCCAAATATATACAGTATCTGTTTTGGTTAATTGGTACAATGTAATTCAGTGTCCAAATATATACAATATCTGTTTTGGGTAATTGGTGCAATGGAATTCAGTGTCTAAATATATACAGTATCTGTTTTGGTTAATTGGTGCAATGTAATTCAGTGTCCAGATATATACAGTATTTGTTTTGGTTAATTGGTGCAATGTAATTTAGTGTCCAAATATATACAGTATCTGTTTTGGTTAATTGGTGCAATGTAATTCAGTGTCCAAATATATACAATATCTGTTTTGGGTAATTGGTGCAATGGAATTCAGTGTCCAAATATATACAATATCTGTTTTGGGTAATTGTTGCAATGGAATTCAGTGTCCAAATATATACAGTATCTGTTTTGGTTAATTGGTGCAATGTAATTCAGTGTCCAGATATATACAATATCTGTTTTGGTTAATTGGTGCAATGTAATTTAGTGTCCAAATATATACAGTATCTGTTTTGGTTAATTGGTGCAATGTAATTCAGTGTCCAAATATATACAATATCTGTTTTGGGTAATTGGTGCAATGGAATTCAGTGTCCAAATATATACAATATCTGTTTTGGGTAATTGGTGCAATGGAATTCAGTGTCCAAATATATACAGTATCTGTTTTGGTTAATTGGTGCAATGTAATTCAGTGTCCAGATATATACAGTATTTGTTTTGGTTAATTGGTGCAATGTAATTTAGTGTCCAAATATATACAGTATCTGTTTTGGTTAATTGGTGCAATGTAATTCAGTGTCCAAATATATACAATATCTGTTTTGGGTAATTGGTGCAATGGAATTCAGTGTCCAAATATATACAATATCTGTTTTGGGTAATTGGTGCAATGGAATTCAGTGTCCAAATATATACAGTATCTGTTTTGGTTAATTGGTGCAATGTAATTCAGTGTCCAGATATATACAGTATTTGTTTTGGTTAATTGGTGCAATGTAATTTAGTGTCCAAATATATACAGTATCTGTTTTGGTTAATTGGTGCAATGTAATTCAGTGTCCAAATATATACAATATCTGTTTTGGTTAATTGGTTGCAATGTAATTCAGTGTCCAAATATATACAATATCTGTTTTGGTTAATTGGTGCAATGTAATTCAGTGTCCAAATATATACAATATCTGTTTTGGTTAATTGGTTGCAATGTAATTCAGTGTCCAAATATATACAATATCTGTTTTGGTTAATTGGTGCAATGTAATTCAGTGTCCAAATATATACAGTATCTGTTTTGATTAATTGGTGCAATGTAATTCAGTGTCCAAATATATACAGTATCTGATTTGGTTAATTGGTACAATGTAATTCAGTGTCCAAATATATACAGTATCTGTTTTGGTTAATTGGTTGCAATGTAATTCAGTGTCCAAATATATACAATATCTGTTTTGGGTAATTGGTGCAATGGAATTCAGTGTCCAAATATATACAGTATCTGTTTTGGTTAATTGGTGCAATGTAATTCAGTGTCCAGATATATACAGTATTTGTTTTGGTTAATTGGTGCAATGTAATTTAGTGTCCAAATATATACAGTATCTGTTTTGGTTAATTGGTGCAATGTAATTCAGTGTCCAAATATATACAATATCTGTTTTGGGTAATTGGTGCAATGGAATTCAGTGTCCAAATATATACAATATCTGTTTTGGGTAATTGTTGCAATGGAATTCAGTGTCCAAATATATACAATATCTGTTTTGGGTAATTGGTGCAATGGAATTCAGTGTCCAAATATATACAGTATCTGTTTTGGTTAATTGGTGCAATGTAATTCAGTGTCCAGATATATACAGTATTTGTTTTGGTTAATTGGTGCAATGTAATTCAGTGTCCAAATATATACAGTATCTGTTTTGGTTAATTGGTGCAATGTAATTCAGTGTCCAAATATATACAATATCTGTTTTGGTTAATTGGTTGCAATGTAATTCAGTGTCCAAATATATACAATATCTGTTTTGGTTAATTAGTGCAATGTAATTCAGTGTCCAAATATATACAGTATCTGTTTTGATTAATTGGTGCAATGTAATTCAGTGTCCAAATATATACAATATCTGTTTGGGTTAATTGGTGCAATGTAATTCAGTGTCCAAATATATACAGTATCTGTTTTGGTTAATTGGTACAATGTAATTCAGTGTCCAAATATATACAATATCTGTTTTGGTTAATTGGTGCAATGTAATTCAGTGTCCAAATATATACAATATCTGTTTTGGTTAATTGGTTGCAATGTAATTCAGTGTCCAAATATATACAATATCTGTTTTGGTTAATTGGTGCAATGTAATTCAGTGTCCAAATATATACAGTATCTGTTTTGATTAATTGGTGCAATGTAATTCAGTGTCCAAATATATACAATATCTGTTTTGGTTAATTGGTGCAATGTAATTCAGTGTCCAAATATATACAATATCTGTTTTGGTTAATTGGTGCAATGTAATTCAGTGTCCAAATATATACAATATCTGTTTTGGTTAATTGGTTGCAATGTAATTCAGTGTCCAAATATATACAATATCTGTTTTAGTTAATTGGTGCAATGTAATTCAGTGTCCAAATATATACAGTATCTGTTTTGATTAATTGGTGCAATGTAATTCAGTGTCCAAATATATACAGTATCTGTTTTGATTAATTGGTGCAATGTAATTCAGTGTCCAAATATATACAATATCTGTTTTGGGTAATTGGTGCAATGGAATTCAGTGTCCAAATATATACAGTATCTGTTTTGGTTAATTGGTGCAATGTAATTCAGTGTCCAGATATATACAGTATTTGTTTTGGTTAATTGGTGCAATGTAATTTAGTGTCCAAATATATACAGTATCTGTTTTGGTTAATTGGTGCAATGTAATTCAGTGTCCAAATATATACAATATCTGTTTTGGGTAATTGGTGCAATGGAATTCAGTGTCCAAATATATACAATATCTGTTTTGGGTAATTGTTGCAATGGAATTCAGTGTCCAAATATATACAATATCTGTTTTGGGTAATTGGTGCAATGGAATTCAGTGTCCAAATATATACAGTATCTGTTTTGGTTAATTGGTGCAATGTAATTCAGTGTCCCGATATATACAGTATTTGTTTTGGTTAATTGGTGCAATGTAATTTAGTGTCCAAATATATACAGTATCTGTTTTGGTTAATTGGTGCAATGTAATTCAGTGTCCAAATATATACAATATCTGTTTTGGTTAATTGGTTGCAATGTAATTCAGTGTCCAAATATATACAATATCTGTTTTGGGTAATTGGTGCAATGTAATTCAGTGTCCAAATATATACAGTATCTGTTTTGATTAATTGGTGCAATGTAATTCAGTGTCCAAATATATACAATATCTGTTTTGGTTAATTGGTGCAATGTAATTCAGTGTCCAAATATATACAATATCTGTTTTGGTTAATTGGTGCAATGTAATTCAGTGTCCAAATATATACAATATCTGTTTTGGTTAATTGGTTGCAATGTAATTCAGTGTCCAAATATATACAATATCTGTTTTGGTTAATTGGTGCAATGTAATTCAGTGTCCAAATATATACAGTATCTGTTTTGATTAATTGGTGCAATGTAATTCAGTGTCCAAATATATACAGTATCTGTTTTGGTTAATTGGTACAATGTAATTCAGTGTCCAAATATATACAATATCTGTTTTGGGTAATTGGTGCAATGGAATTCAGTGTCCAAATATATACAGTATCTGTTTTGGTTAATTGGTGCAATGTAATTCAGTGTCCAGATATATACAGTATTTGTTTTGGTTAATTGGTGCAATGTAATTTAGTGTCCAAATATATACAGTATCTGTTTTGGTTAATTGGTGCAATGTAATTCAGTGTCCAAATATATACAATATCTGTTTTGGTTAATTGGTTGCAATGTAATTCATTGTCCAGATATATACAATATCTGTTTTGGGTAATTGGTGCAATGTAATTCAGTGTCCAAATATATACAATATCTGTTTTGGTTAATTGGTGCAATGTAATTCAGTGTCCAAATAGCCACAATGCACTGTTTGGGCAAATTAGGGGTCGCAAGCAGACAAACAAAATGAGAATTCTTGTATTATACTCGTAGAAGTATTTGGCTTTGTATTTATTTCAGATATTTGGCAATCACACGAGTTCACTATACTTTCAATCAACTGTTTAAAAAATATGCTGAGAATCATCACTTGGTCTGGGAATGTTGATTCTTCCAGAATTGTTGCTCCTAAGCAATTATGGTCTTAGCTCTAGTGCCAGATCCTGTAGAAAAAATATTTTTTTCCTATATGTATATTCTTTTCTATCGGGTTATAGTGAAACCAAAAAGTTTCGGTGATGCCAGCTGTTGGCTGCATGGATAATGGTGACAAAGCTGCATAGGGTGAAAATATCAAATTTCAACAAGTATATCATACATCATTTCAAAGGAAATTTTACCCTGATTAAGATTCATAAAAACATGGGTCTCAAAATGAACATATCAAAAAGTTATAAGCAGATTTTTGTGTTTGTGAGACAGTAGGCCAGGTATTAGTTAGAGGCTGTCCCCTAACAGTTGATTATTACTACATGGCCAGGAAAATTGTTAATTAAGAAAGCCTTTTTATGACAAAACTGAATTCGCCTACAAAATAAGAAAGTAATTTTGAGTATTGAACACGGTATTTGAAATATCCTTCCAAATATTAGGAGAAGACTTAGATTTGGCTTCACAAAAAACAAACATTGATAAACTGATATGAAATACTCCCAATTTTTATAAATTTTCTGGGAGAAAAATCCTCTTTCCAAAATATAGTAATTATGTAAATTAGTATATTATGTGAATTCTTTTTATTCAAGGACTTCTTTTCAATGTCACTTGTATCATTTATTCCTATTAATGCCTTTCCAAAGTGCAAAGTGAATCCAGATTATCTCAGTCAAAACATTTTCTATGCTGTTAACAGTTGACCATGGGGACCTCCACTGGTAATTTTTTTTTTTTTTTTTTTGAGATAGATGTTTACATACAGTATATAGAAATATACCATTAGTTTGTGTAATCTTACATACAATGTCCCTTTTTGCAATTTGAGAAAGTCTGTGTGAAATAAAATCATGAAGAAATATCATCAAGGTTCTACTGACAGAGATTGAGATCAGACTTCCTGTCTACTTTGTTTTCACCAGATTTATCAATTACCCTATATCTATCTTGTTATTATGCTACATGTAATTGCTTCTTTTCATCTGAATTCATTAAAGAGATCATAATGTCATGACATTAAAAGATAACTATGAAAACACAAAAGCTTATCTGAAAAGGAAAACGTCACAGTCCAGCTCTATACTGCATTGTGAATTTTTCAGTGAGACTCTGTAAAACCCAGTTTGTGCCTAATAGCAGCTAGTTTCTAAGTACTTTGGAAAAGCAAGAGACACAAGTCATAGGTAGCCTGAAGTCTCCTGTTCAGAGCTTCTCTTATGTGCAGCCCTATTTTCACCCCATCATCCAAACTCCTGGTGAACTAATTAGGAGATCAGAGTGTTATCAGGCCTTACTCACAACTCCTTTCTGTCTTCTCAAGCTCTTTTAGCAAGTTGGGACTCACCAATCTGTATGAGAAGAGCAGCTTCCAGTCAGTCAGTCAAGTTTCCTTTCTACTGGTCCTCCCTAGTGTGTTAAGTAGCCTGTAAAGATTGGAATTAATTTTCACATCAATCAATCCAGCAAGCTTAGCTAATGCTGACTACAGCAATCATGTTTAATTTCTCATCAGGAATGAGAGGGACCCTAGTCTTGTGATTAACCAGATTACACTGCTAAATGTTATCCTTGGATCTATTATGGCAGAACAAACATGATCAGGTGATGAACAGCTGTGAGATTTCATCATTTTTGATGAGCATTGAGCCATTTCATGTTTTGATTCATATAACAAGGAAAAAAGCTTCTGTCGTATACCACAAAGGTTTTTGTAAAGGTTTCATTTCGCAACTGGAAAATAAAACAACCTAGTAATCTACATTCAAATTTGAAAGACAAAATACTGGTTTTCTTTATTTGCTTTAATGATTCAAATAAGTCTCAAAAAACAAAACCCATTAAAATCTGTCTGAAAGGATCTCTTCCTTATGTAGCATGTTAAGCTGTGTTATACCTTCATTTGTAGTATATTTGTTTTTATATTATCTGAAATCTTACAAAATATGAAAATACCAAAATTAATGATCATATCACAATAATCAATATTTTACCATAAAGAAAAGAAAAATTTTAATGTAACAACTCAAAATAAATTTGTGTAATTGATATGGTTTAAAATGAAATTTCTTTATATAGAATAATTCTTTATAACAAGTAACAGCTGTTGCAAATTTGTACCTCCTTCAAATTTTGGAAGATCAAATCTACTTAAACTTAAAAGATCATTTTTTTTCTTGAATCCCTCAAGATATTTCAAGCCTAGATAGTATCTTTGTCCACAATACTTGATTATTTCAGATTGTAGATGAAATTCTGTTGATAATCAACTATGATAAATCATGCTTACTGTTGATATTTCCTGACACTGTATTTATTTCATTTAATCATTCTGCATCTTATGTAAAATTTATGTGAATGATCTATTCTAAGTTGTCTTTTACATTTTACTTGTAATCAGGTATATATTGCCATTTGAGGTGCTCTTCAGATTAACTTTTAGCTGTTTCTCTGCACAGGTACTTTACTGTAGCTGACGAGGATATAAAGAGGTTTTGTATTGCTACATGCATATAATGAGCTGTTTTCTTATCTATATATTAATAATAATCCTAACTTAAGGATATGAAACCAAAATGTGAATGAGTTCATTATTTCAAATGGTTGGCAGGACATATTTTCATCAGCAGAATTGTTACCTTCAAGTGGAAGAGTCCATTATTACTGGGGTAGGGGGTTAAATCACAGTTTGTTATATACACTAGTAGAATATTGTTAGTATTTGCTAGATAAGATTCAAGAGGTGGACAATAAGGAAGAAGCTCAATTGCAATGGTTTGCAAAATTAGTTCAGCAACCATCCATGGCTCTTTAGCAGATGTCTGTGAAAGAATATCAGCTATATTTAGGATCAGAAGGATAACCAACTCTGCTATCATCTTTGAAACTTTCAAAATTACCCATGCCTTTTATATTGCATCTGACTGAAAATATTTTCAAATTTTTTTCTCCTTTAGCCAACCCCAGGATATGAGAGTCGTCCTGATCGGATCTTGGTCTCAAAACATTTCCACATCGTATCCTCCAGTTTACTAGGGAATGGTGCCGTCTATAGAAAGAGGTTCAAGTATAATATTTATTGGAATCGTCTCAAATCAGTGATTTCAAGTTCCTACGACTGCTTCCGTGGTATCTATGGCTACAGTTGCATCCAAGATTGTGGTCCCCGAGGTTCCTGCCGCTGTGGGGTCTGTGTGAATATTGGCAATAACAATAACTGTTTACTCATTGACTGTGATGAATGCAACTCTTCAAAATTTTTAGCATTCCTTTTTTTTGTTTTCATAGCTGCAATACTGATAGTTTTGACTTTATTAGCAGCTCTTCAGGTACTGTTAACAACTGTAAAGTCAACATCACGCACATTCTGCTGTTTGTGTAATCCAAGGTTGTATTATAGTGCCATTTCACATTCCAAGTTTCGAGTCTTGCAGCGTCTTTTCCCTTTCATCAAGTCCCCAATGCCCTGCCTACTGCTTTGTTTCCTCATCGACCTCATCTTTGTTACATTGGCCTCCTATACTTTTTCTTCCACTTTGCACACAGTCTTTCAGGTTATGGCAGAGGAATTCTATCCTTCAGATCATCTAATGTTGACATCTCGACTGGGATTGAAGTCTGGCTAAAATGAAGCGTGTAAAAAGAGGGAAGAAAAAAAAGGGCAGGAATGATAAAGACAATGTCTGTGATTAAAAAAAGAAAAGGAAAATTTGAATAATGGTTGCAAAGGGGAAAATAATCCATTTTATTCTTGTGTATGAAAAAAACCCAAAATAAACTGACCAAAATTGAAGATCACGATTTTCTGAATGCTACCAAGTAGTTTATGCATGTTGGAAAAACTTCAACTAATTTTACAATAAGGTAACAATAAAATGAAACCGATGTGGAAAGCTTCTAGGATTCTTTCTGGAAGAAAAAAAGAAAAAAAAAGTTTGTTTTTTTTCATTGTTTATTTACCTCTGCCAACAGAGTTGGAAAAGGTATATGCATCCACTTGTGTGTGTCTGTCAGTCCACACAATATTTCCCAAAAGTTCTCAATAAATTTCAATAACATTTTGAGGCAGGGTGTACTGTGGGCTAAGGAAGAATTGATTAAATTTTGGGGTAGATCTGGGAATTGTTACCTCTCCCTGCATTGTACCTGATTTTCTCTTAGCTTTTTAGAGACAATGATGTTAGCAGATATATGCACTCTCTGAGTGTTTTCTAGTTTGATATTTGCTTGTTGTGATGTAAAAAGCGATGGAAAATTGATGTCTTCAACAATCTATGCCTAAAAATAAATGAATAATCATAATATCTATCTACACCTCTCATATATATTTATACACATGCACACTTATAATCAAGTCATAAATGTACAACACTTTTTAAAAAAATTTGATTTTCTGTTGATTATCAGAGAAAAAATCCTTTTCACTTCCATATCATGAATTATCAAAATGTATCAATTTCTTCTTAAAGATGGTAGTTTGGGTATCAGATGCTAGGGGACACAAATTAGTCCTTATTTGATGAGAATGAATTGTGTTCTTGATTGAGATATGTATTCTTTACTATCTCCCAAAGACAAATAGAAATGGAAACTTAAATAGACCTTAGTTATTGAATTTGCTTACACATGTGGATTCAGAAAAAAAGATACGATGCCTGATATATGGCATTCAATCAGAAGTTAATGGTTTTATTATACATTTTCGGCAATATCTAGATTAAAAATATGAAGAAGTATGTCCAAAAGGCTTTAAACTATCATATCTGAAACGAGGTAATGTTGATATGATCATGTTAGTGCAAGAGCCAGGCTAGGATTTATTTATCTGAAAAGTTCAAAAGGTTTGTGAATGATTTTTGTTTCTCCATGACAAAAGTTTTAGATAAGTGAGCTTTACCAAATTCTAGTAATGGCTCTGTGTGTTTGATGACATTAAAATGGCAGCCAGGCTATTAAATATTTGCCACATTCCATTAAGCATAATTTTTCATGCATTTGGATGGAAACCTTCTGAAAAATGTTTCAAATAAAATATAGAAACTTTTAAAAAATCTTTATCTATTTATTCATTTATTTTTAAAAATCCATATATAAGCAACTCAAAAACCAAAATATTCATGAAAAAAATGACCAGGTCTGAAAAAAGTTTCCTTTCTCTAAGAAAATGTAAAACATGTTTTTGTTGGAAATTAATGATTGAATAATAATGATGACTTCAATAATAAACAAAACTTGAATGATCCACTAATTAATGACTCAGGTCAACAAAATTAAGGTCATTAAAATATATTTCAATTATGATTATTAATTTGTTTTGGCTCTTATGAACACAAAAAATCTATACTTAGAATGTTTCCATCACATTTTGATAGAAAATCATAAAGAAATTCAATGAAAATATAGCAAACTATAAATTTCAATGGATTTATAGGATATTGTTCTGAATTACTTTTATATGAAAATATTTTGTCAATGTAATCTTGAAAACATACAAGCAAACAAGACTTTATATCCAATTACTTACACATAACTTCAGTTTTTTTACCCTCAAAACTGTTTGGTGGCAAGTCACATTTGCAGTGTGTCCCTTTTAATCATCTAGTTGTAGTCTGCCATAATACTGATTTTTCAACATCCCTGGTACCTTCTTTTCCTATCTTTGATATCCTGATGAAATTTTTTACCTTACTCTTCGCTCAGAGATCATCAGGAAAAAACTCGTGTTGCAACCCAACTCTTTAAACTTGACTGACAAAACTTCAATAATTTGGATCCTCATTGTTATCCAAGAACTTGGAAAGTATTTCTTTGATACCCAAGTCTCTTGTTCCAGGTCGTTTAATGTACCATCGAATTCTGAATAAGAGATGAGTATTCAAATATCAGGTCCAGTGAATAAGCCTTCTTTCAATTTAGTCTGAGACAAACCAGGATATTTTTAATACATAAAACAGTTTCCATCTTTTGATGGGGCTTAAACAAACTGCTTCATTAATCCAAGTTTGATATGAAATGGTGGTGAATCCAGATAGTGCTGCTACCAAGCCACGTCTGATAATGTTTCTCATATCAACCTATAAAATCCTACTAAAAGAGAAAACATGAGAATTCTGTATATACCGACCGGACAAGATACACAGAACTTTCAGGTCCCCATATATGAACCAATAGTGTCCATTGCAGTTGATTCTCTCAAGAACATTTTCCAAATTCTAGTATATTTCTTCTTAATCTACAAAATGAAGGTATTTATACATATTTATCACCATTTTGAAAATTTCTGCATTGTACTACGTATACATCAGTGCAATAAACTAAATATTTATCATGCTTTAAACTGCTTGCAATGAATATTGCATCTTGTGCTGATGAAGGAACTCAAGCCTCAAATTTTTCACTTGTTGCTTTAGAAGTTTCACTGCATAAAGTTTTGAAGAATATTTCAAGAAATCTTTACTACCTGATAAAATATCTTAAACATTAAAAAGTTGAGTATATTTTGGGCTTATTGATTGTGTGAAATTTTGTTTATGCTAATTCAGTGCCACTTCTTCAGTCTGATTTCATTTTAGATGAATGCTTGAGCATCAACTGATGAAATCTGGTTAGAATAAAATATCATTCCTTGTTTGTAGCTAAACTTAATTGTTCTTAATATACTGCTGCAGTAACTTTGAAACTTTTCAATTAACTTTTGAGTATAACGTGTAAGATGCTCAATTCCTTCCTTGGGGAAGTACACAGATTTGCAGATATAGTTGTATTTTAAGTCTAGGAAATTTCTAATCTTGCAGAAGATGCATCTAGTATTTTCTTCCATGTTAAATCAGTAATTTCCAAGATAGGTCCTTCATTATTTTCCACAAGGATGTTATTATTATATTTGTAGTTTTAAAGAATTTTTAGCACCACAGAGTATGAACAATGCAGGTACTCCAAAGGTATTTCTTAATCCTTATAATCATTCAATTCTCAAAAATTAACTATAAGAAGAATTTCATAGATAAGTTCTTTAGCATTGGTCTAAACCCCACCATATTATATATTTTCATAATCCTTATAAAAAAGGGAAAACTTTAAAAAAAAAAATTTCACTTCATTTTTCCATAAATATTTTGATTTTTGAGTAAATCTAGATTAAACTTGATACTCATGAGAATACCTATTTTATATGTTTGAGTAGAAATTCATTAACAACTAATAAAGTAAAAATGTATATGAATGAAAAAGTTTCTGAATTTCATTTAAAATATTTAGAAGAAAAATTCACCCATCTAGCACAAATGCATGAGAAGTTATGCTTAATGGAATGTAGCAAGTACACATTTGATCAGCAACCATTTTGATGATATCATCACACTCACTCACTGGAATTTTGTAACAATTCTTGTCAAAAATTTAGAATTCCATAAAAGCCATGTACAGCTGTTGGATTTATATAGATCATGATCATGCAAATCAACGAAACTTTTTTAATTTTGAAAATTGCTTAACATGCAAAAAGGTTGTGGCAAAAAGAGGATTGGAAGTTGATGGCAGTCTCAATTACTAAGACAAATAGCAAAAACTCCTGCAAAAACAGACCATAAAAAATTGTGAAAAATGGACCACTATTCAGATGATTTTCCATAAAAATAGATTAAATCACTCACATGCATGTCATTTTTCATAAGGAATTCGAACATCTGATTATAAGAGGCATACGATGCATATTTCATGCACTAATTTGCATAAATCAGCATGGTTTATGAAACATCGATCAAACACAACTGGACATGTTTTTTGAATTTTGAAAATCTGTTGCTTAACAAAAAAGACATATTTTATTATATCTTCTGTTCACTTACAGTTGTAGAGATAAGATAGGAAAGAAAAATGTGAAAACAGAGCAACAATATTGAGATGCACAGATAAGACAATATTACATGTGATCAAAACTTTATTTCACTGTTGTAGTAGGTTATAATAATCCTTGTAGTCATTGTACTGCACCCTCAATTATCCCTAGCTTACCACCAGGACAAGGTGATATGGACAGCTTAGTAGCCAGGAGAAATTTCCTATCTGCATTCAAATGTCATGGCTAGAGGGTCACTTGAAGATACCAAGTGACTTTTCCAGGGTGGCAAAGTTAATCTTATATGACTGACCAGGTGAAGAGTCTTCCACTGCTTGTCCTGGATACCAAGTTTCATGATATGCCACCCTGTGCAAGTGTGAGTGTTGGCCTCTCTTTCTGGCTTTCTCTTAAATGAGTGCTCTAACTAGTGAAGAAAGATGTTTTTACCATTTGGTAATGCTCAGATGATTCTGTTCCAAGCCAAGTACCGAGAAATAGTGGTAATATGATGTGTTAGCGCTTCTGCGCTGACTTGCATCCATTCACCTGAAATTTCTCTCTTAGGCAACACCTTGGGAATAAAGGGGATGACTGGATGGCTGATTGTAAATACTGCCAGACAGGAAACATACAAGTTTTACCTCAATTGTGGTTATGAAGACTTAGCTGATGGTGGCATGAACCTTTAGTTAGGACAGTCATTGTTTTCTCAATGACAGGTCCAAGGCTTAGATATTTCTCTTTAGGGCATACAATCCAGAAAAATGGACCTGTAATCTGGTAGAAGATGCCAAGGCACTTGAGGATCAAGTTAAGTCTAGCATACACAGTTCATGTTCAAGCTTAATGCTTGTACCATCAACTTATTTGATCACATCTAAAAAAAAATCTGCGATGGAAAATCAGTGCAGCCACTTGAAAGAGTCCATTGGAGCAATTAACTTAGTAATTACAACTGAGTGAATGAATTCAATGTACTTGACAATAAGCAATCCACAAGTCATGGTTACTATGCCTATTGGCCCAAAAAGATCAGATGCTGTTTTCAAGAGCACACATTTGATTTCTTCTATTTCTGGTGTCAGCAGCTCTATCCTCAGTGAAGATAAAAGCCTTCACAGTGTAGCTATGGACACCAAGCAGTACATGAGCCATGAAGTACAATAGACATTGTGGGCATTTAGCTCATACACATTTTTCTGCATCCAGCGATTCATTGCTGGTCTATTGCTCATGAATGCAATTTCTTCAATAGCTGTCTACACCCTCTTCTATTGCCAACAACTCAGTTTCTCCTGTGCCTCTGCTGCTATGGCTTGACCTGTTTCAATAACTACTGGAGAAAAGCCAAGACTATGCGGTTCCAGTGTCAGTGCATATGGTTGTATTCAGTATTTTCTGCTTCTTTCATATTATTCTATCTTTGTGGAGACTCCAACTACAGCACTGTTGTAGCTCTGACGAGATGAATCGCTTGTAGTGTCCTTCATCATTTATATCTTGACAGGCTTTGCAAATTAAGAGATGGTTGAAAGTTGCATTGAAAATATTACTGCCAATACACTATCACCCTCAGCCGTTGACACTCCTAATCCTGTCAATTCGAGTATGCATAGCCTGATGGAGTTGTTATATCTTCCCTTTCATGAGTGAAGATGATTCTGCAACTTTTACCTTCAGAATCATAAATCTTGAGGCACAGCTCAGTGTTTTCTTGCTTCTAAGCTTGTACCTACTTTTTCAAGGCAAGGCAAACTTCACATTTGGAGAATATTCAACTGTTTCTCAAAATATATGACCAATTCTACCATTTTCTGACTACCACATAGAATTCTCTGTCTCAATGTCATTATTTCAGCTGTTAAATTATCAAGTTTTTCTTCATGTAAGAATGTAAAGAGGAAGATTTTTTCCTAGTCAGGCTATGTCTTTGATCTCTCTTACAATCTTTATGGAAAATTGTTCTCTCTATGGTCCTCAATGGAGGAATACATAGCAGAAGTTAATGTGGCGTTTGCAGATGAGTCTGTGTGTGTCAGAGAACCTACTGGGGACTGCGCACAAAGATTTCACAGTAAACACAGGGTTCCTTGTGTACTGCACAAACTATATGGTTTGAAATTGATAATGAGTCACCAAATTTAAACAATTTCTTTCCATTATTATAAAAATACCTGTTGTAAGAGGGAGAGAATTTCTGTAAAAAAAAGTGTTTTACAACTTCTAGCAATATTAGATTATATAAGGTGGAACCCATATTTGTTCCTAAGTGGCTCTATTAAGAGGGATTGGCTTACAATGTAGGTATAATCCAGAAGTGGACCCTAACTTTTTGGCTTGTATAGATAAATGAAAACAAGGTTGTCGCAAGCTTGCAGGCAATTTTCGTACTTTCATTAGGTTTTTTTTTCTCCTTAGGGGTTGCCCAAAAGGTGCAAAGAAGAATTAATGAAAGAACAAACAAATGTAGGCTAAAAATTCAGGGTCCAATTTAGAAGATATTTATATTGAAAATTAAACACAGGGTATATCAAGATGGACACAAAGTCAGGGTTCAGTTTCACATTTAATGTGTTTTGTTAATTGAAGAGCCACCACTAGTGTGAAAAGTAATTTTCATTAATAATTAAAAAAGGTCACCAAGAAGTAAAGGTCAGATTCAAGTAAGCATGAAATTTTGCCTTGGAAATATGTTTTTATTAGAAGACAAATCACTTCCAACTTCCAAGTCTTGACCTTCACTTCAAACAAATATTGGCTTCAAAATCTAGATCTACTTCAAAAACGCAATTGTACCAACAATTTAAATTGGATTTTTCGGGCTAAAACTTTTCAGGCTAAATGTTTTTTTGTTCTGTTTTACTCATCAAACAGAATAACTCTATACTAAGACACCCCCCCCCCCCCGGACAAATAATAAGAATTGAACATTCACTTACATTGAACTTACCAGAATTGTAGGAGATTTGCAAAAAAATTTTCAATATCCAACTTAATATATTCTCAGTTAGACCAAAAGTTTTGGTTAAATTGATCTCAAGTGAAAAAATTAATGAAACTTATGAAAAATATACATCCTATGTAGTTTGATTTGCTTTGACTGACCTTGAAAAGAAAAAAAAAAAAAGAAAAAAAATGGCATTTTCAGCTAACTTCATGAATAGAAAAATTTGATATACATTATGAGTTGGCAAATCAGTGGATGCATGGTAAAAGCATGAATAAGTTGAAAAACTTTTAAATTTGTTATTGAGTTTTTATTGTTATAGTCTGGCAGATAAATCTAGCACAAGGGCATAAATAACCCCCTCCCCCCAATATAGTCCCTATACCTAGCTTCATAAAACCACCAGCTGTCAGCATTGAGCAATTCCCAATAGAGGGGAATAAGTGAATATATCTCTTGTTCCAAAAATAGGATGAGCAAATCTTTTCATGAATCCTCTTAGGCAATACTGACCAAAAATCTTGATATTTCATAAAAGTATTTTAAGTTCATCAAGTTCATCCTGGAGTTGAATTTCCCAGGTATATAAATTTTCAGCCCATAGTGTGCATTTATCTTTATTAGATTTAGAAATGCCAAAACTGACCCTTTAAAAAATAACAAAATAGACCTATCGTCAAGAGGTTATCAACTTCAGCTCCACCTATCATATATCTATCCTAGGGTTAAGTTATCCTTGTATTCAGAATTGCAGCCATAGCAAGTTGGATTTGAAATTGCTAAAATTAACCTGATCCTAAATTGATCTTAATGGGCCACCCATGGTTATTGCCACATATACCAAGTTCATCATGAGGTCAAGTTACTTGTACACAAATTAGCACACATTAAGGTGCAGCTGCCAAAATTGACCTTTAGTGATCATCACCCTATATTCATCTTGGTGTCAAATTACCCATGTACACAAATTTTCAGCTCTGAGGGTACAACTGTTTAGAAGTTTATAAAAAAAAAAAAAAAAAAAAAAAAAAAAAAAAAAAAAAAATAAAGCAAAATAAACATTCATCTTAATAGTATTAGAAAATTTGAACAGAGCAATAAAAAATTGTACAAGTAGGCTTCGGCTTGATTGTCTCAAAGCTCATGTACATCCTGATGGCATTCGTCAGAGCAGGGAGAGTCAGATTGGCCCCTGCATATGCAGGCACTCAAATCTTATTCATTTCATGAATGGAATGGGAAGTCATACAGAGGGCATATGGAGCAGCATCTCTAGTGATATGTTTATAGAGTTTACCTACAGGAGATATACACTTAGGCTAAAATTGTTGGAGTCAAACAAGAAATCCAGAAAACACAGGCTCTCTGCAGTCATGTATTCAGTCAACCAATGGTGGAGTTGGCTGAGATTAGGTGACATATGACAGATTCCAGAAGACTCACAAGGAGAGGAATAAGAAAGGAGCTTGCTCTATGCATCCACCCTATCATTCCAGATGAACATGCAAAGCAGCTTGTTACCATCACCAAGGGTTCAGTTGCTCTGCTTCCAGTAGATGTTGACAAAGCAATAAGCATTGCTGAAGAGCAGCTTACAGAATTTGAGACGTCATTACCTCAGGAATGTTGGAATAACATTGAAAAGAGAGTTATGAGCATGGCTGGGATGAGAAGGGAAAGTTGTGTAGGACATAGAACTGATCTTATTGCACATTATGGGATGACAGGCCACCTCTAGAAACCTGGATTTCAAAGCTGTTCTCTCCTACAAACTAACATTCATCCCGAAAGTAGTGTTTGATGATTCAGGAGAAATGAAGATCTGCAAGTCCAAAGCAGATTTTAAGAAAATGAACAGATGAACCACATTATTCTGGATGGCTATGCAGTCTTATAGGTTGTCCTATGGCTAGCATCAAGACAAACCAACCAGGCTCTTGTCACTGACTATGTGGAGTCTTTCAAGCAGTATGTGCAATGAAGATTGATAATCGGAGGTATTTATCTTGTGTTTGATAGGTACATTGAATTTAGCACGAAGCTGGTGGCTGTAACATTTTCCAACACCCCATTCAGATCATAGCAGAAACTCTTGTGACTAAAGCCACAGTTCCTGGAATATATTAGAGCCAACTAATCATAACTAGCCAAGGCCTTACCTCCAGATGAGATATCAGCAGGTTGCATCATTATATTAAGATAGGATGAGGGACAGAGGCATGTTTTGTAAGTGTCAAGAGAGTACTTCCTCTAACAATAAACAAACAAGTACCAAGCAAACATTTTGACAAGTTGATGAATCACAATCAGGGAGCCTCGATTTTCAATGCAAACAGATTATATATTACTCAAACTAAGGAAGGTTTATTCCCTGTAAGTATCTTATATATAGCAGGCATCATAAAAGCAGAGTATGTGATAGGATCAATATATATTGGATTACTTTTTCATTTATTTATTACTTATGCCTCCAAATCAATGTTGATATGACAATGAAGTTGACTCCATATTTGGCTTACAGAATACTTCTGTTTGTAAGCCTCTATCTTAGTATATTTCCAAGTATTGAAACATCAAGATTGTCATAGGAATGAGATTTGTATTTGTTAAGCCAAAAATCAATGTATTATGTACATACTAAATATCTGCCATTCCCCTAGGAAAAAAGTAATCAGTACTGAAAGGTCCCATAGTAAATTCTATTGCAGAATTTGAAGTAGAGACAGTTCAAAGATACCAAAATTGATTTTTTGAAAATACTGAAATTGATCTGACCTTTGGAGGTCAGAGCCACCTAATCTTATATTTCACTTGAATTTGAGAATTCAACTGTCAAAATTGATATGATCATAAATTTACCTTTAGAGGTTAGCACTACCTGTCAGATCATCATCCTGGGATGAAGTTATCCTTGTACACTAATTTGCAGCCTTCTAAGTGCATCTGCATTTTCAAATCTGATCTGTAGAGGTCATTGACACCAATCCTATGTTCATCCATGGGTCAATTTATACCCTTATATACAAATTTTCAGTTTATAGGAAATAACTGTTTAGTAGAAGAAAGTAGAAACTAACATTTGTTATCTTTATAGTATTAGATTATGAACCTTATCTTAAAAATGCTTAAAGATCAATAAGTTAGGAATGAGTTATAGAGACATAGAATGATCTAAAACCACTTTCTGTCTGTATAACAGTTGGAAATGATAATCAGAGGAAAATTAAGTAGATTTGGTTGATAGTTGAAAAATGGCCAATAAGGCATCTCTGAAGAAACAATTCCATACAAAAAAAATACTACAGTTAATGTGTGGTACTATTATCTTCATGAAAATGCAAAAATAAAGTACTCTCAATGTCTCAAAATAATTTAGAGTAATTTTAGGTGCCTTCTATTTATAATGTAGAAATCAAGTTAGTTACGCACATGATGCCTTATAAAGCTTACATAGATTTAAAGCATAATTCCATGATGTCACGCAACTGTAATGGGTGGAATAAAATGTTAAAAAGACCAATTGACTTGACTGCTTGTGCACAGGGACATTATTATTTTTTTTACAAATGGGTCACTGTATTAAAACTAATTGTGCAGAAAAAAAACCCCAAAAAAAACAGGTGTAGAAATATAGCTTTAACATGATGGAGACTAAAAACTGACCAACTTAACAGTACTTGAAACAAAATATACTTGATACCTGGTTGCTGAAACAGAAATACTTCAAACTTTGGTGGGCTCTCATAAAGCTTCCATTTCTTCCTCGAATTTCGTTCAAACTCTGCGGGTGATTAGCATCGTTACATTTTTGTAAGACTCACATTTTCAAGACTCTTACAACAAGTAGAAACAAAAATCATTCACCAGTCTTTCGAAATCTGCCCTGGCTTTTGGACTAGGGTTTCTGCAAGTCTGAATTAAGATTTTTATTTGAACAACACAAAGAAAATATTGAATATTTACCTAGCTTAGTTTAGTACTGGATCACCAATAGACAGAACTAATTTATGATTGGCTAATTTACCATTTCTTTTTAAGTGAGTTTTTAGTGATGAATCACATTTACCTGATACTTGAGGATTCTTAGTTGTCAGTTTGTTATTCTTTGTAAAAGTAGTATATTCATTTTATTGGAACTAAGCTAATACCAGCCTGAAATAAACAGGGGAAATTGATGTAAAGAAATATTTTCAAATAAATACAATAGATAGAAGGAAATCAGTGTCTAACTTCATTCGTTTTTAAAAAGTGATTTTTGTAACTGAGTTTTTTTTTTTGTGATATTATATGTACATAGTTTTCTTCACTCTACACCCATCTCTAAATACGCTATTAAAAAATTTTAAAAAAAATCAACATCCATTCTCCTTATTCTCTAAGAGCACTTACTTTCATCAGCACCCATATCTTTCCGCTGTAAGAGTGACACAAAAAGTATGCCCATTTTAGCAAGAATTTACATTGTAAGTTAATAAGGTTGATCTGAACCATAGATACTGGGTGATCTAAGAGCATTAGATCACTCTCCTCATTTCTCCCTAGTCGGCAAATTCAAGTGTCTGTCCACGTGGCTACACAATCATCTGACATGATCAATTATAGATTTAGCTGCTACATATTGCTATAATAGTTACAGAAAGAGAAAATCATGTTAGTGACAAAAAAGACAAAACAAATAGTCAGGTAGTAATTGTCATGCTGTGAGAATCTTATGATGAAAGCAATCAAATGGTTTAGACATTCCCAAAATGCATATCTACATTTCTGAAAGAATGGTAGAGAGAAATTATGATGCCATAAAAAAAGCTATTTTCACTTGAATAAATTGTCCATCTCCACTAGTCACTGGAGAGACAACATACACATATAACTCAACAATGAACTTGAGAAGGAAGGCAGTTACATTCATAATTTCAAGTTTTTTTTATTTTTTGCAGATTTTTTTTCTTGAAGATATGCAAGTGACCATGTTCATAATTATACATGTGCAAGAGTTCACCCAGTTGATATTCCATGCTTCCAGCCTTTTTCTTTGAGAAAAAAAAGGGGGGGGGGGTCATACATACATATTAAAACCGATCCAGACCAATGGGATTTGAAGCTAAAAATTTTGGCAACAGGTCCATGGAAGCATTGAACTCAGAGGGTGAGGAAGCGAAGTCTGTTGCTGAAACCAACTCAGGTTCGTTTATAGAACAAGAGATAAGCATTTTCTGTTAGTTGTCGTGTTGTCAGTTCATACATCATATCCACTTCAGTCACATAATCATCATCAAATTTGTACCACTTGCTGTTAGTGTGGAGACAATAAGAAATATAATGACCACTGCTGGTACCATGGTTGCTGAGATGGACACAAACTGCATAGAGATCATATTTGTAAGTTGGTTCTGGTTGGTTATCATCATGGTTAGTAACCAGGTCAAAAACAATATTTTTTAGGTCCAAACCAGAGAGAGTGACACTGATTGGAGTGGTAATTTTTTTGGTCTCCTTTGTTTGAGAATCAAAAGTAAAACGCAAGAGTTGAATGATAAGGCATTCTGGCAATTGATGAAGAAGACAGCGTCTTTCGAGATCCTGCTTCTCACCAGCCAGACCAAAATTGCGTGGTGTTGAAGTCCGTTGGAGTCCCAGAGGTTGGTAACAGTCTTTAAAGTTTACGTCTCCAAGAATAGGGGACATCAGTGATCCGAGTGGAAATGCTGATGATGTCTGAAGATTCATGTGAGCTGTGATATGTGGTGATAAAATTGGTGAAGTAAGAGCAGTAGTGGCTGTTTTAGCTGTAGTTGATGCAAGATACTCATTTCTGGCTCTAGTGCACAAGGAGCAGATTTGTTCAGTCAGATGTTCCACACTGCAAAACTCTGTGAAGCAGTCTTCAAGGTAAACATTGGCAGTAGGAATGGAGTGATTGGCAGGTTCTCCTATGGGAACAGGGAGAACAGCAAAGGTTTGTGTTTGGACAAATATATGGCCTTTCCGACTGCAATTATAAGCCTCCACAAGCTGCCCAGTGTACAGATCATCAATCACAGATATATTCTCTCTCTTGTAGCTTAACCAATCCAGGTCAGATAAACGCTGTGCAATTTTGGCATAACTTTCTGTATCCAAGCCTGAAGCCTTATCAATCTATATAAAAATAAATTTTGAAAAATTATAAAAATGAAGAAACACCTGAGGATGAGGAGAATCACCTTTAAATGGTTCAATTTAATACAGGCACTGGATTGATGAAAACAATTTTCTCATACAGTTATTCTAGCAATTCTTTTAGGAGTTCGAATTCAACATATGTGAGATACAAATGAAAACAGCTAAAAAATTAAAACATCTCTCAAGTAATTTTTAATCGAAGAATTAAATGGCTTCCCTGTTAGGTATTTTCAAATCATTGTTACAATACAAAACCAAAGCATATAATTCTATAATGAAATTATCAAATAGGAAAGATGTTAATTCTCACAGACTGTTGCATCTTTTGCTTCAAGTATCTTTCTCAATATACATCAACCGCTACACAATACAACTAAAATCATATAGCAACACGAGTGGGTGGGGAATGGAAAAGAAAAATGAAAGCAAACCTGTTCTTGGCAGGACATTCTTAATTGTTTTATTTGAGCAGAATTAATTTCACCATAAAGTGCTTTCAAACAGGCCAACTTTGAGTTTACCTCCGTCCGTTTGCAATAATCTGAAAGAAATCAGCCACAGATAAATATAACATTCTTAAAATGTAAGAATTTTTCATACATACCAAATCAGAGAATATATCAGAAAGTAAAGATTCTTGAATGGAGCAAAGTCATTTGTTTCTATTATAGAGGAGAGAGAAGAGAAAAGAGGAGAGAGAAGAGAAAAGAGGAGAGAGAAGAGAAAAGAGGAGAGAGAAGAGAAAAGAGGAGAGAGAAGAGAAAAGAGGAGAGAGAAGAGAAAAGAGGAGAGAGAAGAGAAAAGAGGAGAGAGAAGAGAGAAGAGAAAAGAGGAGAGAGAAGAGAAAAGAGGAGAGAGAAGAGAAAAGAGGAGAGAGAAGAGAAAAGAGGAGAGAGAAGAGAAAAGAGGAAAGAGAAGAGAAAAGAGGAAAGAGAGAAAAGAGGAGAGAGGGAGAGAGAGAAAAGAGGAGAGAGGGAGAGAGAGAAAAGAGGAGAGAGGGAGAGAGAGAAAAGAGGAGAGAGGGAGAGAGAGAAAAGAGGAGAGAGGGAGAGAGAGAAAAGAGGAGAGAGGGAGAGAGAGAAAAGAGGAGAGAGGGAGAGAGAGAAAAGAGGAGAGAGGGAGAGAGAGAAAAGAGGAGAGAGGGAGAGAGAGAAAAGAGGAGAGAGGGAGAGAGAGAAAAGAGGAGAGAGGGAGAGAGAGAAAAGAGGAGAGAGGGAGAGAGAGAAAAGAGGAGAGAGGGAGAGAGAGAAAAGAGGAGAGAGGGAGAGAGAGAAAAGAGGAGAGAGAGAGAAAGAAAAGAGGAGAGAGAGAGAGAAAGAAAAGAGGAGAGAGAGAGAGAAAGAAAAGAGGAGAGAGAGAGAGAAAGAAAAGAGGAGAGAGAGAGAGAAAGAAAAGAGGAGAGAGAGAGAGAAAGAAAAGAGGAGAGAGAGAGAGAAAGAAAAGAGGAGAGAGAGAGAGAAAGAAAAGAGGAGAGAGAGAGAGAAAGAAAAGAGGAGAGAGAGAGAGAAAGAAAAGAGGAGAGAGAGAGAGAGAAAGAAAAGAGGAGAGAGAGAGAGAAAGAAAAGAGGAGAGAGAGAGAGAAAGAAAAGAGGAGAGAGAGAGAGAAAGAAAAGAGGAGAGAGAGAGAGAAAGAAAAGAGGAGAGAGAGAGAGAAAGAAAAGAGGAGAGAGAGAGAGAAAGAAAAGAGGAGAGAGAGAGAGAAAGAAAAGAGGAGAGAGAGAGAGAAAGAAAAGAGGAGAGAGAGAGAGAAGAAAGGAGAGAGAGAGAGAAGAAAGGAGAGAGAGAGAGAAGAAAGGAGAGAGAGAGAGAAGAAAGGAGAGAGAGAGAGAAGAAAGGAGAGAGAGAGAGAAGAAAGGAGAGAGAGAGAAGAAAGGAGAGAGAGAGAGAAGAAAGGAGAGAGAGAGAGAGAAGAAAGGAGAGAGAGAGAGAAGAAAGGAGAGAGAGAGAGAGAAGAAAGGAGAGAGAGAGAGAGAAGAAAGGAGAGAGAGAGAGAGAAGAAAGGAGAGAGAGAGAGAGAAGAAAGGAGAGAGAGAGAGAGAAGAAAGGAGAGAGAGAGAGAGAAGAAAGGAGAGAGAGAGAGAAGAAAGGAGAGAGAGAGAGAGAAGAAAGGAGAGAGAGAGAGAGAAGAAAGGAGAGAGAGAGAGAAGAAAGGAGAGAGAGAGAGAAGAAAGGAGAGAGAGAGAGAAGAAAGGAGAGAGAGAGAGAAGAAAGGAGAGAGAGAGAGAAGAAAGGAGAGAGAGAGAGAGAAGAAAGGAGAGAGAGAGAGAGAAGAAAGGAGAGAGAGAGAGAGAAGAAAGGAGAGAGAGAGAGAGAGAAGAAAGGAGAGAGAGAGAGAGAAGAAAGGAGAGAGAGAGAGAGAAGAAAGGAGAGAGAGAGAGAAGAAAGGAGAGAGAGAGAGAAGAAAGGAGAGAGAGAGAGAAGAAAGGAGAGAGAGAGAGAAGAAAGGAGAGAGAGAGAGAAGAAAGGAGAGAGAGAGAGAAGAAAGGAGAGAGAGAGAGAAGAAAGGAGAGAGAGAGAGAAGAAAGGAGAGAGAGAGAGAAGAAAGGAGAGAGAGAGAGAGAAGAAAGGAGAGAGAGAGAGAGAAGAAAGGAGAGAGAGAGAGAGAGAGAAGAAAGGAGAGAGAGAGAGAGAGAAGAAAGGAGAGAGAGAGAGAAGAAAAAAGAGAGAGAGAGAAGAAAAAAGAGAGAGAGAGAAGAAAAAAGAGAGAGAGAGAAGAAAAAAGAGAGAGAGAGAGAGAGAGAGAGAGAAAGAGAAAAAAAGGATTTCCAGGTGTAGTGTACATCATACAAGTAAATTAGTCAATTTTAGTCCCATAAAGCAGTTTACAATGGTGTAAAAAAAAAAAAAAAAAAAAAAAAAAATCATAACTCAACAGTAAATCTTAAACACTTGATATTCCCACACTTGAACGATCTGTGACAATTCAATAAATTATTGGATCAAGCTTTTTCATTTCATTTTGTTTGTAGAATTTTTCAAACTTATACAACTGACTCATTAAGATGTCCTAGATTTGGAAAAAAAAAAAAAAAAAAAAAAAACTACTGTTACAGATCCATTTCCCCACACAAAATATATCAACTTATGAAAATCAAGTTCCACCATCTGAAATGCAGCTGCTGAGAGTAAAAACTAAAAATAACATGCAAGTAATTATGTCAGTTTGCATACCTGAGCAGAGAAAAAAACAAAAGGGAGACTTCATCCATCATTACTGTGCTTCAAGTTTGTTGCTATATTTCAACATTACCTACTATTCACTGATCATTAACTTCTGCTTTTAGCTCAAAGATCATCCATTGTAAAAGAAAAAGCTTCATGGTATTTTCATGAAAATATTTGTATTCATATATCAGTTCAGTTGAGCAATCTAATATTTCAGAGAATTTAATTTTCATGTGAAGTACTTTATTTTCAAGCTTTTAAAATGACAGACTTTTTAATGATTGATTTGGGTCCACTATAGGGCATTATACATGTAATTTACCAATCAAAATGGAAGTTTTGGAAGATTAATTCTGGTTTAAAAATGATCGTTTCAGATTAAACTTACTGCAATGATTTTTCTTTTCAAGGTGTGGTATTATTCAATGCTATCTATATTGAATATACCGTATACAAGTTCCATTATCTAGCTAGGCACTAGAACGCCTAGGACCAAGATTTCAACCAACCAAAAGAGCACTTTTGGTAAGTCAATTTGATTTCTAAATTAAAAACTAACTGAAAAGTAAATGAGATTGTTTGATGTCAAGATATATAAAAGAATATTCCAAAGTAGAAATTCTGAATTTAATGCTTCACTGTTCTATTACGGAAAATTCAATTTAAATAAAACAGGGATGAAACATAGAAACAAGACCCTATGAGCTTGATACACTGAAGGATGAAGTGCTGCCTTATGTTGGAGGTGACATATCTGGCAAATATTGGACAAAACTAGAATTATCACCTTAGTTTTGGGAGGGTCTTATATGCTAGCATATATGGTACATTCAATACTGAAATTCAAACATCTACAAACTGCAATCCCATCCTTTACATAAATGTGATGAATACTAACACCACTTACTGTAAAGATTAAAATACCATTAGTCACCACAACATACACAAATTCAACTTCTTATAGAAATAACCCCAAGCTAAATGAAACTTTGGATAGAAATCTACAGACGGGCTGTTATTCAACTCATGATAATAATAATACAAAGAAACTTTACATCAAAGCCAAGTGTCAAAATACAATAAGCTAAAGTCATATACAAGCTCAAAGAAAAAAAAAGCATTTAAAGTGGAGATTTGGTTGTGAACATAAAAAAATGGTAGATGCAGATTTATAATTACCAAGCCAAGTGGATATGTATATCTTAAACAAGCATCAAAAAAAAAAAAACAAAAAAAAAAAAAAAAAACATAAAATTTAGCATATCAAATAGAATTGGAGGGGGTGGGGAAAAGTGATATAGATGAAGCGTCTTCAGTCATATGAGCTGAGATCAGAAAGACGTGCACATTTACATCAAGCGTAATTCTAGATTCTTTATTGAATTTAAAATCCCAGAAAACTGCAGAAGAAAAATTCTAAAAAGTTAACCAAAAATCACAGAAATTCAAGAGAATTTCACTTTTTCATCAGAAAATCAAAAATGCATGTTTCAACATTTACTCTTCAAATAAAGCACGAATCATGTCTGGAAATTACAAAATTATTAAGCGTTATTTTTACACATTTTACCTCTTTTTTTCACAATAAAATTTTCAAGTTCGAATATTACATTGCAAAGAGTTTACTTTAAGAAGAATTTTTTTGGTAACAGCAACTATTCATTTAAATGTTTCAAGAAAATCTGCAAGATTCATTTATGAAATATTTGATTTATCAAAAAATTACATGACAGTTTATGAAAAGTTAAGAGTTTGTCCATATCAAAATTTTAGAAATTGTGTTACCTTGAAAAATCTACAAGTTAAACTTTATGAAAGGCCATATTCAAACCTTGTTTTTTTTTTTTCTTTAGCACACAGATTTAAAAGTGCCAGGCCACTAATGATATTTTGTTTATCAGTTAATAGAAACAAAAATTCTTGTTGCTGCCACAAAAGAGCAAGTCCATCCACAGCTTGTGTGAAAGACAAGCCAAGCTGGTGGGGAAAACTTTCTAATCTAGAGCGGATGGCTGAAATATTCAAACTGTGTCCTCACCTTCAACAGAAATTTTGTTCAAGATAGTGTGGCTCGTGGTCAGCAGCCACATGAGAAATTCTGCTGCATCCTGTTGGGAGTGTTCGTTGAGCAAACTACATTTTAGGAGCTGGGAAGCTGATTTCAGCCGCTTTGTGTCGAGCACACATGTTCCCGACAGCGGCTGGGCACTGCAGAGAGAGAGGATGGAAATAAACTCACAGAGAAACTGCCTCTCCTCCCTACTGCAGCCAGCCATCTGGTCAACATCAACAGCCGACAGACTACTCACCAAGAATGGTGTTCTGGCCAGGCACTGTAGTATGCAGTTCATAAAACACAGGTTCTGGCCATTGTTCTCCAGGCCAGGGGGGCTTTTCGATGAAAAGCCGAAAACTGACAACAACCTCTCTCTAAAAGGAGAGTCTTTCTTGACATATGGGAGAGTTTGAGCAAGTGTGAGATTTGGGGAAGCAAGAGGACTGACTGCATTTGGCCTAAGAGGTCTACGCCTGAGCATATTGTGAGCCCAGTGGACCCTAACAGGTGACGAAAGAGTGTTGTCTGGACAAACAGTGACATTCTCTGGATAAAAGCCAGCAGAGTTGTTACTGTGGTGGCTAGAAGGAACAAGCCTAGGTTTATGAGGGGACAGGATATTATTGTTAGCAGGAAAACAAGATGGGATAAAAGCAGCCTGCTGGCTGCAGAGATCATTGGCAAAGTTTTGATGTCCATATTGTTGGGAGACCACTGGAGTAGTGTTGGAGAGCAGATGATGATCGTAGGTGCTTACTGGAGATGGGTGCTGTGGCAGCAAGGGGTAGCTGGAAAAGGTCTGGACAGTGCTGGCACCTCCTGCAGCAGACACAGAAGAGGGTAGAGGAGCTGATGGTTGCAGAGATGGTGATGAGGTCATGGTAGTGGTGTTTTGGAGTCTCTCTAGGCTCTCCTGATGCTGTAAGTGTTCATCCCATCGGGTCTTCAGAAGATTCCACCAGTAGAGCAAATGAAGCTGACCAAGCAGTTGGGTAAAAAGGAAAGTGCAGCCAGTCAATAACCACAGCAAATAGGGTGGATGATCAAGGAGATAAATAGGTAGAGAGACTACAGCCAAAAATCCAGACTCATAAAACCAGATCCTCTTTTTTTCCATATCATTCCTAGAGGGAAAAGAAAAGAAAAAAAAGAAAAAAGTTAGTCACCCAGAAAATTTTTTATACAATCAGTTGAAGGAAAAACTGTGGCTGCAGATGCAGATTTGGGGGCCAGGGGGAGTTGGCTCCTTGATGGTTCTCTCCCTCCAACATTTAATCCAGTGATTCCCAACCTAGAGGCAACAATTTCCTGAGGGTCCAAACCCTTCTAAAGTTTAGGGTCCATGACATAGTTGGATAGGCATTGATTTAGAAAACAATGATATAGCTAGAGATTTGAGGAACCCAGGTAGATGGCTTGGCCTCCTGAGCCTGACTGCCCAACCCCACATTTAGTGAGATTTAGTAGGTGAACTAATATTCATAAAGCTTATGAAGGCCCAGGCGATTAAAAATCTATTCTCACTCTCTCAACAAAGGGGCCATCTTCATACTAATTGCTTATCAGATCAAAAGTGGAGTACTCAGAAATAATTTTAGATTAAATGAGAGGAGTTTGAAGCCACCAAAAGACCTGAACTTTGAAAAATCTAGACAAAAACCATGAGATCCGGGAAGAATAATTTGAATTTTATTTGCTTGTAGTAGGAATTACAGAAAAGGGCAAGAGGGTACAAGTTACCACATTTTTATCATCTCTGATCCCTAAATACAACAGGTATTCAATTCCTTTTGTCTGAATTTGAAAACCCAAAAGATAAATTCTAACTATTAAGACAAAGTTCCAAGAACATCATTGACTCTATACGTTCATTACCTATTTTTCAGTAGAGATCATTCATACTCAGAGAAAATTGAATCATTCCTAACTGACAATAAGCTAAAAGCTAAAAACCGATTTCACAATTTACAGGATGAGTTGATCAGAGACAGCATTGTATTTGGAACACAAATTGAAGATACCCAAGAACTACTGCTTCAGGAAACAGAATTGAAAATGCCGAGCTATTGAGGCAAGTGCTCGACAGAAGAGAAAACAAAGCCGATATCGACAGAAAAGAAAAAAATGAACAAACCTGGGAAATTTAAAAACACCAGATTAAGAAGCTTAAAAATGACTGTATGGATTCATGCTATAAAAGCATTAAGAATCATCGAAAAACACAATGCCCATCCAGGGGAAAATATGCACCAAATTCCAAAAGCAAAATCATCTTGGCAATATGTGCTATTCTACATAACCACCAAGTGTTAGAAATATGAGCTCTGGAAGACAATGATCTGACATCATATTTCTAAATGGTGTCAAATTGGAAACAAATGCACAAGCTCTAATAGTAGAATGTAGATATAGCATCCACTCCAAGTTTGATCCTGCAGCACATGTAAATATCATTCCAAATAACATGCTATGATCATTTTACTCTGGTCCATAGCAGTCGACAAACATCTGACTAGTCAACATACAATCCAACCAGAAGGTTGGGTTAAACTTAAATGCTCAGTCAACAACAAATTTGCAAATCTCATGTTTTAAGTTGTCAGTCTGAAAGCATTGGCAATCCTGGGAAAAGATGCATGCGAGGAATCAGGCATCAAAAAACTTGAGGTAAATTCTATGAACATATCACTAGATTATCCTGATCTGTATGAAGGCCTTAGGAAGTTACCTGGTCAGTACTTGAGGCTACACCAGTTGTTCATCCTCCACAAGAATTCTATGTTATCTGTGATGAAGTAATGTTATAAGCTGATTTCCTAAACCATAAGCAAAACTAGAAGTTTCAGACAGCAACCCATCAAAGTGTTAGTCTGACAACCCTATACGACATTGTGCTAAATGGTCGGGTAGAATCAAGAAAGGAATGTCTGCCATCCACTCTTTAAAATTGATAGCAGTTGTCCCTGAATTGCTCAGTGGTGAAATAATGAACATAATTCATGGATCGAATTAAGGTGTAAGAAGCAAGAAAAGTCAGAGATGTACTGTTCTTCATTCACAAATTCAGGGAGCAATTAGAAAGTGTGCCACATGTGTTAAGTTCAGGACAGATGACATTAAAGAACCATTAGTGTTATACTAGGACATCCCTAATCAAAAGGTTGGCATGACCCTATTTTCATCTGATGCAAATAAATACCTTGTCATGGTGGATTAGTGATGTACTAGATGTGAGTTATCTTGATTTTACCTGATACCAGCATCGGAAACAGCTGAACAATATAATGCTAACAATTTTTAATGTAAAATTCTTGAATAAAAGACATATCTTAGATAATATCTATTCATAGTATAATAATCAATAATATGTGCAATAGAAAACAAATCTATGTACAGTGATATAACTGCAAAGAATTTGGAACTATGAATGTGCTAGGGCTCCCTGTGACAGATTTTTGTAAAGAAAACACGGGTTCCTTCATTTTATTCAGTTTTGTACTAATCAGTGCATATTGAAAATAAATATGCAACAACCATGAAAGTAGTGTAAAATATTTTTCTCAAACAGGATCAGGCACTTAGTTCCTCTGGCTGCACTAGGATGAAAACTCCCCACAGACCTTTTGTTTAGGATTTTGCCAGGAGAAACCAGGACCCATCTGCTAGTTGTATACATTTGAAAACAAAAATTTCTAAAATGGATCTGAAAATATACATAATTTTTATGTATAGGCTATCATAGAAATGCAGTAATAATAAATGAGTACTTGAATCATGACTGCATAATACTTAATGGAAAATGTTAATTAGATTGTCATCTATCATTAATTAAACAAAATCAGAAAAGGCCTGTCCTCGGCAGTCTACTCAATTTATCAAATCAATCTGATAAACTTTGTGTTCTCGAGTAGCATGATAAACTGCCTTAAGAACACTGCTACACATGACTGTCTTGATCAGTTATCCAACATTAAACTTATAAATTCAAACAAATTCATTACCACATTAAGTTTTACTTCATAACCAAGATGTCTAAAAATACCAATTTGCAATGAATAAAATGATTTTCATCAATTTGAAGTATGTGAAACTTATAAGGAAAGAATAATTTTGTTCAGAATTAGTATCAAACAAAACTACAGGAAGTAGCAATGAACTAGAATATCTAACAGGTCAGATATTTGATTTGGCTGGAATTTGTGATATCAGGTAACTGGATTTTAGTGAAAACAATAGCGCTATCTTTTGTAAATATTACAACAATCAGGAGAAATTGAAATCACTGTGGTTGAAAGGATTTATAATCAGAAGGGAGGAAGAAGAAAAAAGGAGAAAGACATAATTTTCATTGAGAGCAGGCTGATAAAGATTGTAAAGAAATTAGACAAACAAATTTATCCAAAAATCTTATCCATATTAACAGAGAAGAAATTTGCTGATAGAAACAGTATTTGGGAAGGGGTGGCAAATTCAAAAACAAACATTGATGACATGCTTTCAATGTGGCCAAGTATTTGCTATTTATAGCTAAAACTCAACAAAAAAGTTAATAAGCATCTAAATATTTCTAATAAAATAACTGTATGCCAAGATTTTAACAAATTAATAAAATAATGTTACAGTCAACTGAGAATGCTTCTGCACCATGTTCTCTAATGCTATCAGTCTTTATGAACACTATCAATGAAACTGAGGCATTTTTCCATTGTGAATTTCATATTTTCTGTTTTATTGCACAGATAATAGACTTAACCCCCCCATTTCGGTGCTACTTCGACCATTGACATAGTTTTCAATTGATCCAACATTTGTTGGTAACTCATCACAATATGATACAATTGGTCAGTGGGGATGTTGACTTCATTAATTAATTCTGCAAGAACACAAGAAACTGAGATTAGAAATACTTCAGTTGAGATTACAAATGAGAGCTTTCTGCTACTAAATGTTTTTTTCCCAAAAAACTAATAAAAAAGTTCAGGAGTCTTGGAGAGATAAACTAGTTGAATGAAAAAAAAAAAACTATGCATCTTTTCCTATTGGTCACAGGGCAATCAGGATTTCAGACTACACATCCCTAGTCAAGTAGTTAGAAAATTAAAACAATCTAGATTGTTGGCCCAGACCCATGTTACCATCTAATCTGGAAGAATTGCAATAAGCTCCTTCCATTAGTCGATCATGTGACGTAAACAAAAGAAATGGAAACACCCTTTTGGTGGAGGTATGAGGTCCTCAGCCAATCAAATCATTGGTAGAGTGACAAGGGACAGTTTTGTTGATTCTGCAGAAATATAAAAGCATTGAATTAACTATTCAGACTTTATATCAGGCCTTATTAGAATAATTTTTTCATTAATTATTTTTAATAGAACATGAAAATTTTACCTATTTCAAACATGAACTTAAGATATTGCCGAAAATATATTTTAGTTTTGAATCTCATTTATAGTCACATTATAACGTACATTTGTTTTCCGTCACAAGTGTTATGTATTAGCATTTAATAAATAGATATCATCTAAGGCAAACTTAATCAGTAATTCTATATGTTGAGTATAGCACATTTATTCAAGAATTTTACAAAAATCATATTAGTATTATCATAAATATTGCTCAGACGGATGATCTGGTATTTGATGCTGGTATTCAGTAAAATACGTGCAGATATCAAATGCACATCTGGTACATCACTGATAGGAAGTATTTTGAAGTAATGATTTTTTTGTACATTCAAACAAAGGGAATTCATGTTACCTGCTTAATAGTAACACTCAAATTATCCTTACTTAATTTGGATATATTATGAAACTTATGCTTTGAAATCATTAATTGATATTGCCTTGACAGAAAACTTATATTTTGTGGTTGCAAAAGTTAGCTAGAACATAGGGAGAAATGATTGCGCTGGCATAATCACCTCGACACATCCAAGCTTACAGTCCACACCAGAGTCAAACAGGGGTAGGGGGAGCTATTTGGCCATACTCCAGACACCTTATTCATATATTTTCTTGAATGGTAGACTATACATGAATATTACATTATGAAGCAATATTGTCTCCTCTGCCAAATGAATAGTCATTGTAGCTACTTTTTTGTTACAGTATTCCCACTGTGTATCATACCACTTTGTGACCCACCTACCCAACCAGACTCAACTTGCTGGACAGTGTGGACAAAGCTTATTTGAGTTGTCAATTTGAAACTGGACAGGTGTTAGGAGAAAAAAAAAAGGGGGCGGATGGTGGAATTTTCCATTTTCAACAACATTAAACTGACGAAACCCTAGTAGGCAATTTTGATGGTTTCTAATAACGGATTTAAAGTCAAGAACACCAAATATTTCATGTATGAATAAATGGATCTAATACGAAAATGTTTATGACTATCATGGTAAGTATCAATCACAATTATTTTATTCTGTTTTAAAAAACTAAAAGAACACATTAAATGCAACCTTTTCAATGAGAGAAAAAAAAGGAGTATCTAACACCCAGAACAGTTCATTTTTGCTTCAAACAGAATTTTTATTCAAAATAATCAATATTCAGTTAATTTTTCATAACAAAAATAGAGAATGTAAAATTTGCACTGCTGCAAGACAATTACATGCTGAAACAAATCAAGTCTCTTAAGTGTCAACAATATTGTATCAAGTGGCCAATTCAGGTCAACTTGAACTTCGCTACTTCACAGTCTGTAGCAAGCAACAATACTTTGCTCAGCTTTCTGTTTGCTACTTACACTGTCAGCCCCCATCCCGGAATCATCATGAACACAAATGCTAGAAATTGTTTCTTGCTACTAACAGACTTTTACAAATACTTTTCCTTTCATACTTTTTTTATCAATGAATGCCATGTCATTTTTGCATGTTTTTTTTCATATCGCCAATTACTCAATTTATCAAGAGATTTTCAGATTCCGAAAATACGTCTCAACTCTTGTAAACAACTTTTTTCTAAGTCTGAATTGATAAAAATTAGAATTATATAACTTCCATCAAGTTTTGAAATATAGAATTTACAGTGCATTTAGGAAAAAATAGATACATTCTCACAAAATTATAATTAGCTAGCTTCCAAATTACCTTTACACTAGGCAAAATATTAAGAGGAAAACAGAATCAAATTCATTTTGGGTGAAATCTGTTTTTGCTCATTAACACATTCCATATAAATTTAGAAACATTACTACACACTATCTCATGTCTGCCTATCTGGTTGTAAAATATCCAGTGCCCACTATCTTGTGTCTGCCTATCTACACATAACGTAGATGTAAAATATCCTTGCTTTGAAGCTAATTTCTCCATGTGCATGAACATTAATTTCAACTTTCAATAAAGTTTTTTTACTCTAGCTTTATCACTCTACATTGCTCTTACATGTAACATCATTTTTGTTCTGTAACATGCATATATCTTATTGACAACTCTTTTTATACCTATCTTGTTTGTATTTCTCTTTCATGCATAGTTATATTCCATCTAAAGCCTAATCAAAAAAGTTTCTATATATCAGTGAACCATTCAAAAGACTACTAACATGTTATTTCTAGTTAGATGATCATTTAATTTCTCTCTAAACATAACTCTTCATTACAATGGTGACCACAGCCGATTTATTTCTGAGAAATTCTTTTAAACAAATTTTCAAGAACTTGCATCTGCAACAAACAGCTGACCTAATGTTCAACAAAGCATCAATGTCATAACATAGTACAGTACATCATATGCAGGACATGTACATGCTCACACATAAATCATATGTATTTATTCAGCACTGATAACAAAAATACCTAATGAGCACTTTGAAATGGGGAGGGGGAGACTTTTTCCCCCATTTGGTCCTGGCTTACCGCCAGCTCTGTACATCATAGAATAGCTTGAAAGGTCCAGTATCTCCAAAAGGTCGAAATGAATTTTGATTAAATTGTGGATGGTTAGGCAATAGACTCTGAAAGGAGTGATCAAATTTTGGAGAAGATCCACCATGAATTACCTCCCTTATGTTATAGCAACCAGTCCACTCGTGTTTCATTTTAAATGATGACCTTTACAAATAACTCTAAAGAACTTGCAAACGGACCACAAGTAAGTTTTACTCAGAATGGAATTTCCTATCAAGCAACATACCATATGCTCATAAATCTTTCCCTCCAACTATGTCACCACAATGAAAAAAACAACCCCAAAAACAGCACTAAAACTTTTGAATATCTGACAGGTGATGTCCAGTAAAAATATTCTTACTTACCAAAGTTCTCCCGAGCATATCCAACTGATTTCATAAGTCAACTCAAAAATTCCTATGTTATTGTATTACAGAGCCAGGTTTATACATCATAATAAAAAGTATTTATGAATTTACTGTAATCAAGTATGAACAGCACATGGTAGGACAGATGAAAGTGAATGTCAAAATGTTAAAAATTCAAATATTTCATTTTTTAGCAGAATGATGGTTATTCACCTTGAAGAATTTTCTGTCTTCACTTTGGTTGGTCATCTTATGCAAATGACTTGAGAAAGGATTAATCTATACAATTGCATGATGGGAAATTAGATTGATTTCCTGTAAATGGGAATTAGCTGCACTTCATGGGTTTAAGGCCAAAGAAAGATTAATTCAGTACATTGATTATTTAAGTTTGCAAAGAAAACATGATACAACTATAAGGAGCAAGAGAGAAATAACAGGCAGTACACTGTTGTATACTTTTCCCAAGGTGTTCAGGTGGCTCCTGTTAGCTTTACCTCCAACAAATTCTACCCAGCTTACAGAATCAAACTAGGTTGATTTTGAAAGTAGGGACAATATTCCAAATATCAAAATAAAAACCACTGCAGAAGCAGTTTTGATACCCAAGTAATACTCAAAGGATGACTTTTGCAAAAAAATATACCCCAGTCACACCTGATTATGGTGTATATTCAATAATGCAATGTTATTAATATGTTCTGATTGTAAAATTGCTGTACTACCTCTGCCAATGATGTTTCTTTCAGCAAATTTTCTTCTATTTGGGAATGAATTGGATTTGTATGTATATTTGTGTGTCTGATTTGTTGGTGTATTTCCATCTGGTTATCATAACCCAGCAAAAATGGCACATGATATGCAAAGTTTTTTTTTTGCACCGCACCCTTCAAATGTTCTAACCTGAATAAAACTGTAGTGCCCACCTTTCCAGCTTAAGAAAATCATACATATACAGAGTTATCTGCCCTTTGGAGAGGATCTACTTCTAACCCCTATATCTCTGTAGAAATGATAAATTCCTTGTTCCCCTTTTGATCTCACACAGAACTGCCAATCAGATAGCTGATTATTATCTTTACGATATTTAAACTGTGGCAGTAAATCTCTCTCTCGGCCTCGAGATAAGCTCATCTCTTCTCCTTTCTCTCTTTTTAGTTAGGATAGTTAGTGTAGTTTTTTGGGTGATTTTGTTGAAAACTTTCGCATGAAGATGTAGAAAGAGTCATCAATGAAGAATTGCTCGCTGGAGTGAAGATTTCTTGATTTTCAAGAGTTGAATTTAAATCTTTAAGTGTGTTTAATTATAGATTCACCTTCGAATTTTCATCGAATCTATTCACGTAGATAGGTCACCAGTTTATAGGATGTAGGGTCTTTTTGTGTTGGATCGAACAGCAATGGATTGTTGAGAGACAAGGATTTTGGATCCTCGTGGGTGATATATAGTATGCGTACGGCCCTGTAGCTGTGGAAGGAAGGATACTGTATGAAGAGAATGGAATGCGTGCCAAGTATGGGAGAAAGTGGCCGGCCGCAAAGGCTGGGGCTAGAGGCATGGCCAGCTAGGAATACTGGTGCCAATGAGCATTGGACCAGGGAGAAGGAAAGATAGAATGGCCAGGGCTAGAAGCGTAACCAGCTAGTGGTGTTGGAGCTAGTGAGCATCGGATCATGTGCGTCCAGGGGTTTTATAGGGGCCGTCAGAGGAAGTGACGTTTTGGATATCTAGCTAAAAGAAGAGTTTCGTACATAATTTCTAACTAAAAGTATAGGGGGCACCACAAAACAAATCCACGTGATTTTAAACTGTTACATTATATCTTAGGAGGAGGTTCAACATATGATTCAAGTTTAATATGTAACTACACCCTATTTTGTAAACAACACCAGTGACATTAAAATAATAATCCCATCTAAAAGTGATAATTTGCTAACCTTAAACAGTCATTAATGGAAGTTGAGAGCCGTATAGTACTAGTAGCTAATTAAACTGACTTTTAAGGTGACAAATGTCAGTAAAAATTACCAAAATTGGTAACTTGTTAATTTTGTTGTAATAATCTTTGTTTTCATAGAAAAAATGTTTAAAAGATGTTTAAAAAATGTCTACATCCCTCCCACCAAAAGAAAAAAAAAGTAATGAGATAGCAAGAGCATGAAGGTTTTCACAATACAATAAACCCTTGCATTTAACAGTAATGTCTGTCAGCCTCTTTTATGTCAAAACTACAAGGCCTATTTATCTAATATTTGGCATGAAGAATTGGAAAAAAAAAAAGAAAACCTCTCACAAAGGCTAACTTAGGAGGTGATTCTCTGGCCAATATTTTGATCTAAATATCACAAACGATTTGAAATGAAGGATTTTTATAAATCATTCTTGTGAATGGCACAAACATTACTTACAATAAAAGTAACAATGTCTTATTGACGCTAAACCAGATCAGGTGGAGGTAGGGTGAAGCGTATGAACGCATGACTGTTACGGTCAAATCATGTCATTCCTTATGATAAAATTGGAAAAAATACATATTTTTTGACAGGGAAAGTAATGTAAATCATTTTTACTATCATTTATCTTCATTTTTTTTTTTTTACTCACAACTTAAAACCATTTATCCATGACAGTGAGCAAACAGCACAGATTAGAGGAAAAGATTTAGTTCTTGCAAGTAAGCTGCAAAAAAGTCCGTAAAATTCAGAAAAAGGAGGCACACAGCTTCAGTTGTTTGTACTATGATCGTACAACCACCAAATCTATTGAACATAACACACTGATCCTAAATTTTCATCTTTGAAGACTTTCATGTTTTTGGGTTTCCTTACAGAGGAACCACATTAGGAAGAAAACTAGCAATTTGGCTCTTGATTTCCGAACAAGAGAAAGTTTTTATTTTTTTTTATGCAGTAAATTGTACCAACTTGGGCTGCCAAGACACCGTGTTTCAATTGGTTCTAATTTCTGAGCCACATTTAAAATTCATATACTTTGACTCCAGCATCAGTTGTTGGTGCTATTTTGAGTTGTAAGGATTGTGAGAAATTTTTAACATTAAACATTTAGAAATCATAAAACATCACTTACGCATGGTAGCAGGATGATCAAGACAAAAGACGAGAAGCGCTGCCAGCTCTTAAAATATTTTAGATCCAAAATTGAGGCAAAAAATACCTGGATGTTCTAGAAAATTATCTAAAAATACATTCTTATTTATCAAGCCTTCGTTTGAGTCTTTGAAGCATATCTTTAGCTATACAGTTACCTGGAAATGAAATCTATCCACTTAATCATTCTCCAACTGTCATCAAACCAAAGATTGCCAACTATCACCAATGGAGTGTGTAACAATTTTAGCTACAGATATATGGAATTGGAATCCAACAGATTTTAGCCGTTTTTGTGCCAGGAAATAGCTTCCTGTCCCCTGCTTCAAAAAATAACAAAAAAAAAAAAAACAAAACACAGAGATGCTCCAAAGAATATTACATACAACGAATCAATCAGATAAAGAGGAGTCAATTTGTTCTAGCTTCCAGATACGATTAGGAAAAAACTAGCCATTTTAGCAATGGCTACATCATCTGGACCCACCAAACCCAAGATTGCCAACAAAAATTGTCTTCATAAATTGCATCATAAAAAAATTGTAACTACCATAAGCAGTTTCAAGCAGGTAAAAAAATTGAATCAATTTGAAAAGAATTCTCCGAAATTTTATCGTCAAGAATTAATGGATGAACGCTAGCGAAGTTAAAGTAACTTTTTGATTGATAGGAGGTTTTTGAAGTTGAAGACAACCATGTTTTGGGGTGATTTTCGTCTGCGCCCAAATTTTGAATGCAGATCCCACTTTTCGAAGATTGTGTAGCGTCAATCTTCCAACCAAGAAGTGAATATTTAACTTCATGAATAAATCTCACTCAACTATGAAAATATCAAATCATATGCATGCGTTTTTACAAGAAGAATAAACTGTCTTTCTAAAATAATCATAAAAAGGAATGACCACAAGAGACTATTCCAAGTTCCGTTGTTTCTACAAGAAAAACCGTGGGTCATTATGACCTCCGAAGTATTAAAAGAAGCGACATAAAAGTTCAAGACAAAAAGGGAAAGTTTCAAATATACAATGATGAAGAAAAAATTATTTTCAATGACCAGTAATTAAGTTAATATTTAAAGAGAAAAATTAGCCTTTGGCTTTAGTGACAAATATTTAAAAACGTTTTAATTACCCAATTTCTTTTTCAGTTTTAAAAATTTTACAAATTTTCGTCAACAATACAAAATGTTTTATTTTAGAGCATCGAACATCTTTATGCATTTTTTTTGAGTCAGAATAATCGAAACTTGGAAGAAATTCGTGCCAAAGTATCTTATAAAATGAGTTCGCAAGATGACAGGAACATCAACATACCACTAGGTTTGGTGTTTTCCTAGTTAGAAGAGTTAACGCTACTCGAGACAAGAAAGACCAGAGGTTTCTTTACAGGAAAGAAAGCTGAAATAAAAGTTATTCAGAATCATTAGACAATGTTTTAGGTACTTACGCGGCATCATATATAGCTGACTTGGCGAATGAATCGACCAGTTTGAAAACAATAAAATCCGTAACAAGTTGATAAATGTAAGATGACATGATGGTTTGTTGTGTTTTTTCAACGAAGGGAGCAATAAATGTAAAAATGAATGACTATTTTTTTTAGCAACGAGTAACAAAAGGAGCAGTAGTTGAACTATAACTACAGCTAAAAGATAAAAGAATTATCATAATAATAACCGGGAAATTTACTGTTTTCTTTTTCACGAGATTGTCTATCCGTTCGTTGTTTCAATGTTTTGTGACGAAAAAAAAAAAAAAACCCGCCACTACTTTAAAAGAAGTATCGCTTGGATACAGGTTTTCACAGCACACAGCTGTTCGACCCTGTGACAGAATAAATACTGAGTTCAACTCGAAGCAGGAATATATGGCGAATATTTCACTATGTGTAGTTTTTTAAATTTAAGTTAGAAATTAGTATTAAGCTGATCAGCAACAATCCTGCTCGGGTGTGGCGTCAAATGAGATTTGAATTTGGTAACCAACATGGCGTATAGATGGTGACATGCGCACTGCTTCCGGTGCATGATGGGAGCAGTCTCCCCGGTACTCTACAATATTTTTTCCCTTCGTAAATTTGCCCAAACCACTCATCAAATATATATTTTTTTATCTTATATTATTTCCTCACAGCAAAATCACATACGCTTATTTACACCTCTTAGATGCTACAAATCTTACAAGCATACGAATCTATCAAGTCCTCGAAAAGTTGATTGCATTTGGGCCAATATTTCCGTTAAATGGGCTCCAAAATTTGGAACCCAGTCTCATGTTTTTGATAAATCAGTTAGTGTACACATCAATAGCCATACTGTAAAGTTTACAGGGATAGCACAAGAGGAGGTGATATCTACCATATCATAAATTGATTGGGTCTTGCTTAAAAGCCTAACCAATTAATAAAGTGATGTTTGCAATAGTGATTGATTATCTAATCCTTGGCAATTATTTTGTTCCATAAATTTTACTACAACCTGTCCAAAAACAGTTCAATCCAAATGTATAAATGCTCATCATCCAGACAGAATTTTAATGTTAACCTAAGGGTAGCATTTGGGTGCCATAGCTCACTCGGTAAAAATGCAGAATCTATGACAAATCAAAGTATAAATATAGCTGGTGTGAATTTTCACATTTTCTATGTTTTGGTGATTCCAATTTATTTTTTTCTAATGTTTTCAAGATCTATGATATTCTGGACAAATTTGTCAAGGATTAAGATTCACAGATTACATTATTGGATGAAATCCAGTCTACATGTACTTTTGTGAGAAATGCAAAGCTTTTAGTTTATATTTGCCCGAAACCACAAACTTGGGGTCAGTCAGTAGTTGCCTAAGAATGAGTTTTCTATTTTTGACTGTGATATTTTAAAAGCTGCATAGAAATGATGATCATAATGATTAATTTAGACCATGTAAAAGATTTGTGTCAGTTCAACTCTTAATAAAAATAATTTTTTCAATGTTGTTAGAAATTTTGAAAAGAAGAGGCTAGTAAATTATACAGACTAATGTAACAAATTTTACTAATATTCATATTCTTACAGTTGTCGTAATGAAGACCATAGGAAGTAAATCACAATAAATTGATTAAAGAAACTAATTTTCATCGAGAGATAAAATCTAGATTGATTGGCAGTGATATATCACTGATCATCAGTTTTCTATTCATATGAAAATGCCTCCAGATGACCCAATTCTAGATGAACTGAAGTCAGCATTATGTAATCATAAATCTTTCGCATACTTGAAACTTTATTTTAAGGCATAAGTATTTCGTTAAGTGGGAAGAGAGAAGAGTGGCAGGCAGCAAGCTACATAAAATGAGTCCTTTGTGTTAAAAGAAAGAGAAGAATTATTGAAAATTGACAGATAGAATTGATAAAGTTTTAGTAATCAGAAATCAGTTGATTATTTTTCTTAAAGCTCTTAAAAGTTGTATGGCAGGGAAAAATTGCAATTTTAAACTACAATTTCAGCAATGAGTGATACTATTCTTTCCAGCTGTCCACAGAAGTGACATTCTGGGGGAAGGGGAAAAACAGGACAATGATTAAAAGCTTGTGCAGCTATTTCTTAAGCCATTGCATTGATTACAGTCAGGCTAATTCACAACACCTACCTTGATACAAAAGCTGTTGAGTGGCGATGCAATCCAAATCATTCACAAGGTGAGTTGTGGAGAAAATAAGGGACAGAGCTCTCAAACTGATGAGCAGATTCCTGGTGACCTCATTCAGTATACTTCAATATGTCTTCTTAGGTGGAAAATTGTAATCAGGTTGAGGAATCTTGGACAAAGCCAGTTGACACTCATGTAAGAACTACCTCCTCCCTTGGGCCTGTCCTTTAAGGAACCATATCTCCACCATCTTTGAATATTTTTCTTTTGACAAATTCTTCTCTGTGGAAATCAGATTCAAATCACACTCCAAGATTTCAGACACATCCATCTACTCAAATGAAGGGTTCAAGAACAGTCACTCCTTCCCATATGATTGAAGTACAAATCAGCAGACTTATCACTGTTAATATTAGATGCTGTCACCTGTTTGTACTTTTCAATTACCTCCTGTACCTCCATGATTTCCCAGTAACAAGAAAACAAAGATGATTACATCATCAGCATACACCAATACCTTGGCACAATCCCTCCCAGGTGAGTGTCTTCTATGCAGGTCTGATTGGGTCGATTCCTCTTTAAGCTTGCACTAAATCCTGAAAAATTTGAGAACTTTTGGTTTGCATGCACTACAGCACTGAGAGTCTGATACAGTGGCTAATTCCAGGCTAAAATTGAGCAGTCTTTGTCCCCTTTGATGGTTATTTTAATAAACTCAGATTACTGAACAAAACAATGTAAGGATAAATTTACTTTCAGAAGTTGCCATCGATAAATGGACGAAAAAGTTCAAGGATTCCCTGCACTAGGAGAAATTATGTCAATAACCACAAAAAAGATTTATTACATTTTGAATCTTCAGAACTAAAAAAGAAAGAAAATGAGGAGGGTTCATTTTGAATTAGGTTAACAACTTTAGAGACTTCTATTGTTAATATTTTGGGGAGTAGGGAGAAAAAATACCTTAAAGATCATGCTCCCTTTGGAGTGCATACGTTTTATTATTCTTGTTTTTCTTGAATAAATACATTTTTCTTCTTGTTCTTTTCCAAGTGACAAGTGAAGCAAAATAAAGGGAGATGCGTAGCTAGAGAGATTTGGAAAAGTGATAACACAGGATTGGTAAATTAGCTGTTTTTCTGTTACGAGTTCAGCTGATAAAAATATATTTTAATGAAAAAATGTTTCTTTTTGAATCAAACAACCCTAATGTTGAAACGTTTTTGTTTTTAAACATTTTTCTAGATTTTTCCTTTTTTCTTCTCTTTCCGTGCCTCTCCCTTCCTTACTCAGGAATAATCTCAGTTTTAAGTGGTGCTTGCCACTTTCTTGAGTCCTAATGCTGAATAAATGAGGAATCGGTTGATCAGCACACGAGCATTGCCGTTACACTGACTGGAGCTACATCCACATTAAAGGATAGTCATGAAACATTTTATCCTGCTTCAAGCCATTAACATTCATGCTTGCCAAGTTGAGCAATGTCTTTTCTGATGGTGATGACGTCACAGACATCAATAAAAAAAACTAATTTAATTGCTGTGTGTAAAGGGTGAATATTAACAAAAACCTTCACTGCATGAAAATGTACCCAGATTCTTAGGTTTTAATTTTCTATATGGACTTGATTGAATCCCAGACCTTCAATTTATCTCCATTTGTGCAAATGAATATGATAATCTCTGGGAGAAGATATTCAGGGTCAATGCTGTATAGCTTTTGCCAACTTTCAATATCATTTTGAAATCACTGCCAGATGGGTCAGCAATGTTGCTTCCAAGATCTGTTTGTCCAGGTGACTAATGTCCTTGTCTTAAACAACTAATGCTTAACCCTTTTCAGAGAAAGTCACAACCAATCAATTAAGGGGCAAATGACACTTGAGTGAGTGCGGAATTCCCAAGAGAAGGGATATCCGCACCACCAACTACTCATTTATTTTTACAGATGTCTTTTTTGGAGTCTGCCAGAATGTAGTTACTGCTGACTTCTATTGTTTCGTTTTATGAGGTGGAACACCAAATATCATTACTTTGGTCGGATAGCAGCCCAAATAATCTTTCTATGCACACAGAGCCTTGAAATGGATATCCAGGTGTTTGCCAAAGTAACATTTTTCTGTGAGCAAATGTCTTCACTTCTCTTGTAGTAGCACTCAGCCTTACCTTTGCTAGCTAACAGGATCTTGCTGATGAGTCCCCAGATGGCATTGAAAATTTTCTTCCTTTCACATCTGTGGTCACCAGAGAAATCATTTGGCCTTAATTGTACTGAGGTCCTTGGAAAGAGTGTGAGTTACTTAGTATGGATACTGTTCTTGTAACTTCGTCTTACAGATAGGGTAGGCAACTCTCTCAATTACCTCCCTTACATTACACAATATCTTTGATATTTTTGTTCTTATATGTGCAGCTTTTTTCGAAGGGAATAATTTATTTACGTTCATAATAGAATTAATTCATCATTAAAATTCTCAAATAAAATGTGTGCAAAATATTTTTTGAAACTTTTTAGATGAAACATTTTCACTTTTGTCATTTTTGTTAGTTTGATTCACTTAAAGGCTGCCTTGCCAGTCATTAAGCTCATGGTCAAGTCACTTTCTTTGAATCAATCTATATAATTATTAGCAAAGAAATAAATAATGGAAACTACTCAAAAATTAGAAAGTTTGCTCTCACTTTTGACCTCTTTGAGGGAATGACAAGTTCGCCAAACTTTTGGACCCTAAAAAGGGTAAAAAGGTCCCCTCTCAATTTCGACCCTTTTTTTAAAGAGGAAAAAGGTTTTCCGTCACTTTCACCCCCAATTAGAAAAAAAGAAGAAAGTGTGATCAGAATAATTGTTCTCTTATGAATTCACAATGTTATCTCCTGACCTCACAGCAGCTGTACACAATTTGGGTGAAGTTCAGTACCATATATAAATTGTAAATTGAAACCCTCTCATCAAAAACATAATGTAATAATCGGAAATCACATGAATTTATTTTATTCTTCATGTTAGAGCCCTTTGAAGGTGTAACACTAATAAAACTCTGCCAATGATTTATCTGTGTTACGGTAACAAACACTAACAGAAAAACTATCATCATAGTAAATAGATAACGCTAATACCTCACTTTGATAAAATAGTGAAATAAAGGCTGAGTAGATAATTAGAGAAAAGGAGACAGAATCAGTGGTGTTCCTAGGATTGGTATTACCTGTGGCGGTAACTTTGGCGGTCACCCTCAGTGCTGCCAACTCAAAAAAAAAAATTGGGGGGCTAAATTGACCTAAAAAATACAAAAACAAAACAGAACAAAAAAAAAACATCAAAATGTGCTAACAAAAAACCCTTTCAGTCTTTTTATAACCATTTTTGATAGTTGAAAATGAGTAGATTTGTCTAGAGTTGCTAGAAAAGAGCGCTAAATGTTGAATTTTCATGCAGTCAAAATAAGAAACTCGCTAAATATAGTGAGGAAAGTGCTAGCTTGGTAACACTGGTCATTCACCCACCTTCCAGAACTTGCCCTCTTCCCAGGATATCGAGAATCTTGGCAATCTCTTTGTACTGCTGTACATACTTCCGAAAATAAAAAAAAATCCTCATACAAAAAGGAAATTTAGTGTATCATATATACATGAAATTTTTTCCTGTGGTGTTTATATACTATAAGACAAGAAATCTTTCACAATTATTGAAGTTTTCCTTTTTTTTTTTCTTTAAACAAGATGTTACTCTCCCACCCAGGAAAAGCAGATGTATTCATCCCTAAATTTCTGAACTATGGCTCCTAAAACCTTATTTTGGGGGTTTTTCATTGCACTTTTTGTTAATATAGTGTATTGAAAGTCATAATCTTATAGAAAATTTCCTGCATACCACAAAAAATACAAAGAAAGCACCTTTTTGATTCTTTGCAGAATTTCTGCTTAAACTAGCATTAAACTTGAATTAGGTAAAAAAGTGTATTCTCATTGCCAAAGATCACTGTTTCCTGTCCCCAGTTTCAATCACATATTAAGAAATGTAATTGTTAGCAGTTTTCCCGAGTGATAAACATAATGAATCAATCAATGACAATCAGTTTTGAAAAATTCCATGTTTTTTCAATATATACAGTGAGCCCTCATTATAACAAACGTTGATGTAATGAATTTTGGCTTCAACAAACACATGGACCATTACAAAATTATTAACTGAAAGAAGTTTGATAAATGTGGCGAACATGTGGACCATCAAACAAGGCATTATGCTACTTTTGTGATGTAGCTTTTTGTGACCTTCCTGTCAACATCAAGGTGTAGTATCAGTTTTTGTGTCTATGAAGCATAGCATTAAATTTTGAACATTATTTTTTTTTCATGGATTTCGATTTATTTTGGATATTTTTTCAATCAATCAAAACAAAAGTTGTTATAGATCTTATTGTTGGGGAGTTGATGACATCTTTTGTTGTCACGAGAAGAACAAATACTTCAGTTTGATCTTGAACAGAAGGCTGTAAAGGGCTGTACCACAAAACTAGGATGGTGCCCCTGAATTAAACTTGAAAAAAACCATGCACAGTGTTGAGATACAGAGATGGATAAGATGAGAAAGAATAAGTATCTCACTTATTGTAGTTGTCGTTAATTTGAAGAAATTATTTATCAACTCAAAAGGTAGTTTCTCAAAAAATATAGCAGTCAAAAATGTTTTATATACTTATTTAAAGTCCACTTATCAAATAAAATAAGACTCCAGAACAAACAATTCATGAGAAGGAAATGTTGACTTTTATTGGAACTAGAAATCATATGTAAAAATTGGCCAGATCTTTGGCTATTGTAGATTAGAAACAAACATTTCATGCCTCAATGATTCCAGCATCCCTGGATAAAGCCCCGTGCAAATGTTTTGAAGGATCTACACACACAAGAAAAAAAGATTAAATTCAATACCCATGGAGGACAACACAAATTATTGTACATCACTTCAGAATCAACAAAATGGGTTGAGATAAAAAGCAACAATAATTAAATGTAGTAAGACTTTTATATATGTGCAATTATACACATCCTTGGCTGCACTAGGGTCAAATTCCTTTGCTTCAATAAAATCTACATGGTAAACAAAGTAGAATTTGTTTCTCCATAAAATATTATTCCAAAACTATGTGAACCACTTTATATCCTTTATTACTGGTTCCTGTAAATGGGATTTGAAAACTTTAGCAAAACAAGTTGATCTGAGTTGGGCTTTAGAAATGGAAGTGAATTTGTCATCAGTTCTTTTGTATGTCACTGTTATTTGCCCAAGACATCACTGATTTTTGGTCTGGTCAGAGTCATCTGTCATTGTTACTACATATGAAAATAGAGTAAAAACTCGATAGTAGGAGTTTGACAGGAGAAAGAAAAAGCTTAACGGTTGATTGGCAATTGTCCACAAGAGCAAGGAAGAAAGGAGGGAAGGCCAACTCAACCTAATGGTTAACCTGCCACTGACCTCAAAAGCAAGGAAGGAAAAAAAAAAGAAGTGTTGCTCCTAGTTGGGTTTGATTCCAAGATCTACTGGTTTTTAGCAGAATGTTCTAGATCACTGAGTGGCAAATACCCTAAGGAGAATTAGTAATCATAAATAAAATATCTTGGTTGGACAAATAGTAAGAAAATCATAGACGAATATCCCGCCTTTTTAAAATTCTCATGTTTTTATAGTGTTCAATGTTTCTATTATTATATCGACTGTTTTAATGACTTCTTAGCTGCACGTTTTTTACCAAAATGAAAAACAAATAAAATATATATGCTTGTTATTCTATAAAAAAAATGGTATTTCTCAAAACAAAAATTCAAAGTTAACAAAAAAATACTGAGAACAAGCAAGCACAAGTTGACATGACATAATGTCATGCCATCATTCTCTCTGTTTCCCTCTCTCTCTCTCTCTCTCTCTCTCTGTCTCTCTCTCTCAATCATGTTTTGAAAAAAAATTCTCAAATTCCTATGTCTGAAATTTTGAGATCTGACTAATTCAGGATAATAAATTCAACTCATGGTGTTTGACAAAAGTATGTCTAATAGCTTTTAACAAATCTTATAAACAAAATTGAATAGTTGTCATACCAGCTAAAATTTCATTGGCTTCACAAAAATCAATAATTGTCAGAAACCATGACTGACTTTGCCCCAAAATGGAAATATCTTGAGATCTCAAGGATCCTTAAAAGGAGACAAAAATTTCACTTATAATTGTTTGCTCTTTTTTTTTCAATCTTTCCTCTAATAATGTCACTAAAATGATTTCCTTGCCCTAGGCATATCCATTTGGTATATTTGATTAATGTTCCTATAATGGAAAGCTTAATCACTCCTCTTATAAACAACATATCCAGTGATTGAAAATCCTAATAACTAACAGAGGCAGAAGGTAGGTAACTTCACCATTTCTAGCTGGGAGAATCAAGGCATTCTATTGACATACCATCGACAGTATTGGTTACCTGTAGCAGTCATGTTGACCTCTTAGCAGTCAAATGATGACAAATTGACTTTTGCATGGAGCCTTGGAAACATTAGGAAATGATAACCAGAATCTGATGGAAACAAAAGACATTTTCTAAAAACAAAATATTAATAAAACTATTTTGAACATTCCCCATGAACCTGAATACAGACACTTCAGTGTAAAACAAGTGACTCACTTGCAGTGGCAACAGGTATCAATTGGAATTATTCACTGGCCACTAGGTGCAGCAACAAATTTCTCTCTGCATATGACTCTACACTATATGGCAGCCATACCATACCATGTTCTGTAATCCAAACTCAAGAACTTTACTCCAGCCAAGAAACAGATAGCCAGTTCACCAATGTACCAAACGGTAAATAAATACTTGCTTTTGTTAATTTGAGAATTGACTTTATTTTTTCCACAAACTCCATTATCATGCTTGTTTAATGTTGTTAAGTAGACTCAACCCCGTCCTCTAATCAAGTTCAATAATCAATTTCCAACTAAGATTGCTACATTACGAAGGGCATTCAGAATACAATAGGTACAAACAGCTGTTCACACAAATAGCTGAGTGAACTCTACAGATTTTGCTGCAAAAGAAAATACTCTAGAATCAACTGAAATCTAAAGTAGAAAATGAAAAACATTTATAAATGCAATTTTAGTTATCTTTCCTTTTGCCTGTAGAATATATAACAGAATTTTTATTGAACTAAGTATCTAACAAATTATCAATAAAATGAATTAGAATTCAATTATGTCTTAGAAGACAAGTCGGGTTTCTATCAATCATCTTCTTCATTTCAAGAAATAAAACTACATCATGCTGAATGTCATCTGACAATTTAAAAATCTCAAATATCCCACTTTGACAAGTTTTTTCTGATTAACTGATAAGTTAAAAGTGGACTCTATAGAATAAACATGGATAATTAGAGTTGTTGATTATCTTTAAGCTATTTCAAATTTTAGAAATTTAACTTCTTGATTAAGTCATTGTACTTTGTGTTGAGTTAGATCGATGCACATGTGAAAGTGGCATGTGCACCATTATTAGTCACTGTTAGATCTACACCTTGGTCCCTAACAGTCACCAATCTATTAAGGGCTTGACAATGAAACTGTCCATCCCTCCACTCATTGTGTAACTCTTTTGATCAGACACTCATCCTATGGAAAGAACTCAGCTGACTTTGTAGAAAAACTCAGAGGGGCTCCAATTCAAACACAACAAATGTTGAGCCTAGACGTGGTGAGTCTCTTCACACGAGATCCTACATCCGAAGTACTGTCAGTAGTTAGGGATAGATTAGGTTCAGATCCCATATTGGATGAACGCACCAGCATCCCCCTTAACAACCTAATGGAAATGTTGACTTTCTGCATAGAACAAACATACTTCCAACTGGGCAATGAGATGTACCAACAGGAGGAAGGCTTAGTTATGGGATCACCGCTATCACCAGTGATGGCAAATATATACATGGAGTACTTTGAGGAATTGGCCTTAGGAACATCACCACTAAGGCCAAGCATGTGGCTTTGATATGTAGATGACACCTTCGTACTATGGCCACATCCGGAAGACCCACAGTTATTACTTGACCACGTGAACTCAATCAGAGCTCCAATACAGTTCACAATGGAAAAGGAGAGTAACAATAAATTAGCCTTCCGGGATGTACTGGTAACAAGATCAGAACAAGGTTTCAATACATCTGTGTATCGTAAGCCAACGTTCACTGGTCAATATCTCAGCTTCGCCTCTAACCATCCATACAGCGTTAAGAAAGGGATCGTCCGATGCTTACAGTACTGAGCAAAGCTAATAAGTAGTGACACTGACACATACCTCTGTGAGATGCGTAACATAAGCAAGAATCTCCAGAAAAAATTGTTACCCCAAAGGCTTAACTGTCACCGCTAGAGAGTGACGGAGGAGGAGGATGACAATCATAAACCAACTACAGTCTGTCTCCCCTACCTTGAGAATGTGTCTGAGAAGATCCAGAAGATCTGCGCCCCATATAATATCCAGGCTGTATTCAGAAGTAGATCAACGCTACGCAGCTACCTCTCCCACACCAAACCACCCACTGAGTTATCGAACACCAAGAACTGTGTATACTCAATACCGTGCAGCTGTGGGCATGAATACACAGGTGAAACATGTTGCTCCTTGAAGGTTTGGGTGGAAGAACACCGAAAAGCAGTGAGCAAAGGTGAAGCCAACAAATCGGGTATAGCTGATCATGTATGGAAAGAAAAGGGAGACCACCTACCCCTCTGGAACAAAGTTGAGATAATTGATCAGGAAGAACACTGGAAAATTCGAAAATTGAAACAGTCAGCCCATATGCTAGGCAAGAAAAACTGCCTCAGTAATCCTAGCATTGAAATGGATAACCTCTAATAATGAAAGACAGAAAACAAAAACATCAAAACTGTCACCTGAGGTTTAAGGCTCCTAAAAATTAGCACCTGTTGTCCACATGGACACATAGTGTAGTGGTTACAGCATCAGGCAAAGTAATCTGATGGTTCTAGGTTCAATCCTAGTGTGAGACAATATAACAATACTACTAATGCTAAGAGGGGAGTACGGTCAATACACCCCCGTTGGATAAATAAAGGGTTCTGGTTCGTTACTTCCCCACATAGGCTGAAATGTTGTATGAAAAACAACCAAGATGAGGATGGTCTGAATATCAATAGAAATAATAATACCTCATCTCAAAAATTCAGAGACAATGTTTGAGTTTGTATGTATTGTAATTTGTGGATATTATGATGGAACTGAAGAGAAATATGGTTAAAGCATCAATAGAGACTATTATGATCTTTTGCATTCTGACATCTTAATGGATGAACACTAACATTGATTTGATTCAGTCATTCTACAAGAAGGGCAGCAGAACAGAACCACAAGTGACATAGATTATTCAGTGCCCGAGACACAAAATAAGCCATGCTTATATCAATAATACCGACAATGAAAATAAATTATCATCCTATGACAAGTCATGTGGTTACTCTATTGTCCTCTGATGTATCGCCCTCTCACAAACCATACCTTCTTTTAGATAATTCTTACCTATTTTCTCACTTTAAAAGCTCAACTTTCTCCTGATTCTGAAATTCTAATGTTGGTATTTTCATTTGACTTTCTAAACATATATTTTCTTCTGTTTTGTATATTTGGGTTGATGTAGGAAGTGCCATCAATACCCTAGCTACACTCATTATCATTATGAGAGCACCAATCTCTAAGTAAAGAACATGAGGGGGGATACATTCACTGCGCTAAGAAATTCCACCAAATACTGGTTACCGAGTTGATGGCCAAATATGTCAAATCATCACCTGGAAATTTTTCCATTAGGATTAGGCTGATTTTGTTCATGGTATCATTGAGGGGAGCTAAGATTGTCCTTTGTGAGATTCAGTTCATATCATTTACATGTTGGAGATTTGGATAAGCTTACTCCTAAAGATTTTATGGTTTTTCAAGAAATGTACCAGGGTTACCATTTCCTAACATCAAGAGTAGTTGTACGAAGTGAGCAGCATCTTCATCTTCTTAGAGAGCTACAAAGAAACTTTCTGTCAGATGCTATATATGAGTCCTGAAATTTGTCTGGGTGTAGGGATTCCACCCATTGGCTATAACGGATGTCCCAAAGAGTCCGGTCAAAATCTTCTAATGCTGTGCTATGGGTCATTGGAGCTTCCCCAACTAACATGTCAGCATAGTCCTTGATGACTTTGGCCAATGCACAAACTTTCTTGATGCTGTAAGCTGCCATTTTTTGTGGTGAGTATCAAGAGGAATCTTGAATATACTGTGTTCTTCACCCAATGAGCAAAACTGCTGCAATTCCACTTTAAATTAGCATGACTCCTAGAATTAACCCATTTATGCCCAAAGTCAGATGTTGGTATAATTAAAAATGTTGAGTAAATTAAGTATATTAGCATAGTATTGTAAATTTATTGGAGAACATACTGAAAGCATATTCCATATCATCTTGAAAGTTTTCATATCTAATTTGATCCACTATCTTTCATGTATATTTTCAATGGCAATTTTTAGGTTGGACTAAGTATTGACTTATAGGCATGTGTAAATCAACATTGATTACTCTTACTTATTTTGTTTTTATTTACTCTATTTTTTGCCCCTTTGAAAATATGAAATTGAACGGGACGAGTCAAATCTCAAATTCAGTATGATCTGTTCAACATTGGAGTGAATTTTAAGCCAATTTCTTTGTCCCTCATTTTTTCAATTCTTACAAGAAAGTTTGGTTATCAAACCTAAGACCTCTTGGTCAGGAGTCAGACGCTTTTCCACAGAATTGTAACTGGCACCAGATACAGTAAAAATGTGTTATAGAAATTAAAATATAAAAATAGTGAGGCCTGAAAAACAGTGCCAAGTTGATATTAACAACAAGTATGATAGCTCTTTTTATGCTCCTTATCATTTATTTGCTCAGATGAAAATCAAATTGCATAGATTATTTGTGTTTCATTTTTATTTTATACTAGCAATAGTACCTGACCTTGCCTTAGTTTATGCACTCTACCTATCGGGTAATTGTTTTTGAAATAATTTTCAGTGTCTGAAAAAGTGCTTCAATGGCAAGTTAGTGGGATATCTGTGCATTCATCCCAAGCAAATAATTGACAACTCTTCATTTCAAACATTCAGGTACTGACACTTAATTGTAATAAGTAGGTGAAATATATACATACATTTTTTCAAAATATAAAAATACATAGAGTAACATCTTAAAATATGCGAATCGATTCACAAATTAACCTTACAACATGCAGATCTAGAGTATCAATATCATTACTCCCACTATAGATTTGGAGGTTTATATGAAAACATTTTAATTAAGAAAATATATGTTGAAATATTTAGTAAAAAAATACATAGATATCATATAAATCATCCAAAAATATCAGAATAATACTTTTTAAGAAAATATCAAAACAAAAATAAGGAAATAAAAGTGTTGAAATGTATTGAGATGTATTTTGGTATTTTGAGGGAAAAATGAAAAACAAGAAGAGTTGCTCTCCATCCTGCAAAAAGACAGTGATCTTTAGGAAAAAACGGTTGCTACCCGAGTTTTCTGAAATCAGTGATATTCACTAAAATGATAACAAAAAATAATTGATCCATTCACATAGTTTTTGACTAGTATTATGTCTGTGATCTATAACTTGGAACATAGTGACATACATTCACTTTTATACAACTGATTACATTGATACCATTATTCACCTTTCTGAAGGTTGAAATGCCTATACTCATTTGGAGTGGAAAAAATTTCATACATATACATATGTACATGTAAACATAGATAAATATATATACATATATATATAAACAGATATATACAAATATATATACATATATATTTACATACATATATATACATATATACACATATATACGTATATATATATATATATATATACATATATATATACATAAATACACATATATACGTATATGTATATATACATATACATATATATATACATAAATATATATACATATATACATACATATACATATATAAACATATATATATATACATAAATATATATACATATATATATATACATATATACATACATATACATATATAAACATATATATATATACATATATATATACAAACATACGTATATATATACACATATATATTTATATATATATATATATACATATATATATATATATATACATATATATATATATACATACATATATATACATACATATATATACATACATATATATATATAGATATGTATACATATACATACACATATATACACACACACACACATATATATAGAGAGAGACTAATATATATACATATATACAGATACAAATACATATATATATATAGATACATGAATATATATATATTATATATATAAATATATATATAGATATATATACATACATATATATATACATATATATATATATATATATACATATATATATATATACATATATATATATATATATATATATATACATACATATATATAAATATACATATATATGTATATATACATATATATAGAGATTAATGTATATATATACATATACATATATATATATATATACATATATATACATACATATACCCATATACATATCTACATATATATACATATATATATATATATACATACATATACATACAAATGTATATATATACACATATATACACATGTATATATGCATATATATACATATATGTATATACATATATATATAAACATATATATTTATAAACATATATATGAACATATATATCCATATATATATGAACGTATATATGAAAATATATATCCATATATATATAAACATATATATCCATATATATATAAACATATATATAAACACACATATATTTATATATATAAACATATATATATATACAAATATATATATACGAATATAAATATAAACATATATATATGTCAACATATATGTATATTTATTTATATGTATATATATATATATATACATATATATATACATAAATAAATACATATACATGTATATATACAAATAAATATGTACACATATATATATAAATATATACAAACACATATATATACGTATGTATACACACACACATATATATATATGTATATATATATATATATATATATATATACATTGGTTGACTAGTCATCTCCTTCACGAACTGCCATACAACCAAAATATCCAAATTTGTAGATTACTACATCCAACCTTTAGCAACACAAATCAAATCATATATCTGTGACACTACAGACCTCCTAAACAAAATCAAATACATTACAACAATCCCAGATAAAGCACTTCTAGTTAGTATGGATGTTAGATCTCTATACTCCAACATAAAATATGATTAAGGTATCCTAGCACTTACAGAAGCCTTAAACAATAGAACTACTAAAGAACCCAGCACAATAACAATTACTACCCTTATGCACCACATTCTAACTCTAAATAGCTTCAACTTTAACAATAGACACTTCTTCCAGGTGAGAAGCTGCGCCATGGGCACAGTAGCGTTCCCATCCTATGCCAATATCTTCATGGGTTAATTTGAAGAAACCTACATTTACCTAGAGATATATAACAATTGCATTTTTTATGGTAGATATATAGACAACATTTTTCTCATATATACAGGCAAAAAAGCCAAACTAAAAAATTTCTTTACACATATAAACTCTGCACATGACTATTAAGTTTGATTTTATGACATCCACTGACTCCATAGCCTCCCTAAACACCCGCATTTACATAGACAACAACAGTAACCTCCGAACTACCCTCTACACTAAACCCACGGACACCCACATTTACCTCCACTCTAAATCAGCCCATCCCCAACACCTAAAAAGAAGCCTACCATTTTCACAAGCCCTTAGAATTAGAAGAATCTGCTCTACAAATAGTGAGCTTAACAGACACCAACATAACCTAATACAATACTTCACCCAATGAGGCTATCCACTTAAAGACACTAAAAACCAAATTAAAAAAGCAACTAGAATACCCCGGGATGAAACCCTTATACTTTCCCACAATAACAAACCTAACCACATACCACCTATGACCACCTTCAACAACACACTCCCACCCTTAGCACATATCATCAATAAGAGATTAAAATAGATCTAAGAAAAACATTAACAGACCCATGTGTAATTGCTTACCGCAAGCCCCAAAATATCAGAGATATGATTAGCAGTAATAATATCATTCACAATAAACTCGTACACAAAAATACACCTAGAATCACTAAATTCTGCAAACCTTGCGACATAAAAAATAGTTTATATTGCAACCACCTCAACTAACTGCCATAGTAAGAACATTATATACCTTCTAGAATGCAATAGATGTAAGTTACAATACATAGGCAAGTCTGAGTGGCAATTTGATATTAGACTCAACAATTACAGACATAGGATTTAGTCACAAAACAATCATAGCCCACTTCCTGTAAACTAAACTTTCGCACACCTGGCCACAGTTTTGCAACGGACACTAAATTTACCATCATAGATAAAAAGGAAAAACTACTCCGATTGACTTGACTAAAGTTCTAGAAAAACATGAAGATATGTGGATCATCAAACTCAAAATCCTATATCCTAATCGATTCAACACTAAACTTAACAATCTCCATCACACAGAACCCTAATGCACAAAACTCCTACCAATAATATCCTCATACCCATATCGAAGATACATTCAATAATGGAAGGTTCGAAGTCACCCACACCAATAGGAAGAATTCACCTTAGCCAGTTATACCTCTTGTCCAAATCATACCCAACACATTTTTGATAACTTATAAGGCTGATACCTATGTAGATCCTTGACCTCACCACCCCTCCATATAAACTATCCCTAACATACAAAAAAATCCAACTCTGCATTACTCCCCCCTACCCTGACACCCTCTGCCCTCCCCAAAACCAAATGCTGCTGCTTAACCAGTGACCTGATACCCAACTGGACTTTCTCCCACTCAAAACAAGGCGTCCAGCAGCCCTTATAACATATTTTACCAACAAGTCATAGCTCCTGATAGTGGATTCTGTTTCAACATAGGAACTTAGAACACATACTCACACAGGACACACCACTGAAGATAGGAATAATCCTGAAACTTGTCTGGACCATTTACACCTAAGGATTAAAAAACATTACCTCTAAACACTTTACTCCCAAATCTGTCTCACTCTTTACACTACACATTATATACATGTCTATATATATATATATATATATATATATATATATATAGGTACATGTATATACACACATATGTATATACATATATATATTGACATACATGCATATATATATATATATGTATAGTTATAAATATATACATATATATATATACACGTATATATATATATACACGCATATATATATATATATATACACACATATACATATATATTCACACATATATATCTATATATATACACATTTATATCAATACATATATATATAGAGATATACATATATAAATATAGATATATACATATATATACAAAGATATATACACATATATATATATATATAGAGAGAGAGAGAGAGAGAGAGAGATATATACATATAAATGTATAGATATATATACATATATATATATATACATACATGGATGTATATATATATATATATGGATATATACATATATATACATAAATACATATATACGAACGTATATATATATATATATATATATATATACATACAAATAGACATATATATACACATATATAAATATACATACATATATACGTATATACATATAGACATATATATATACATATATATTTACATATGGATATACATACATATATACATACATATATCTAAATATATATCAAATATATATATACATATATATATACATATGTATATATATATATATGTACATGTATATATACAAATATGGATATACATATATAAACATTTATGTATACATATATTTACTTAAAAATATATTTATATACATATAAACATGCATATACACGTATATACATATATATATATAAACATATACATATATTTACACATATATACATCCATAAATACACATATATGCATATATAAATATACATATACAGACGTATACACATATACATATATATACTTATATATATACATATATGTACGTATATATATATTTATATATATACATACATAAACATACATGTATACATATATATAAACATATATGTATACATATACATACATATGAACATATACATATATATATATACACGTATTTATATATACATGAATATATATCTATTTACATATAAACATATATTTATACATATATGTATATAAATATACTTATATATATGTACAAATATATATATATGTACAAATATATATACATGTATATACATATTCATATTTATATAGATATATATATACACATATACATATATATATATATACAGACAGATATAAACATATACACATATATATAAATACATATATATATATATACATATATATACGAAAACACACGTATATATACATACATATATTTATACATACATGAATATATACAAATATTTATATATACAAATATATTAATATATATATGTACACATATATATATACATATATGTATATATATATATATATATAATGTGTGATACATATATATGTATACACATACAGATATATATACCATATAAATACACATATATATAGATATACACAAATATATATATTCATATAAATACATATACATATATTTATATAGATATATATATTCGCATATATATATACATATATATATATATATATACATATATATATATATACGTACATATACACATATAAGTATACATATATATAGAGACATATACAGATACATATATATATATACATAAAAATATATATATCCATTTGTAATATATATATACATATACATACATATATATACATATGAGTACATATACATATAAACATATACTTAATTATATATAAAAATAAATGTACACATATATGTATATATGCATATATATATATATATATATACATATTTGAATACATATATATACATACACATATACGTATGTATAAACATATGTATAAATTTTATTTTCATATATATTAAAAGTATATGTATGTACATATATATTCATTTATACAAATACGTATATACATATATATATATATATACATATACATATACGCACAAATATATATATTCATATATAGAGATATTCATAAGTTTATATATATACACGCATATATATTTACATATATATATTAGAATATACATAAATATATATATATATACATATATATATATATACAGATATATATATACATATGTATATTTACATATATATATATTCACATACATATATATTCACATACATATATATATACATATATATATATAAGAATACATATGTACATACGTAAACATATATATACATATTTTTACATATATATATATATACACATGTATATATATGTATGTATACATATACGTATATATACACATACATGTATATATATATATATATATACATATACATATATATACATACATATATTTATATATATATTCATACATATATACATATATAATCATATATATATTTTATATACGTACATATATATACATATATGTATAAACAGTTAAGTATATGCATGAATATATATACATATATGTATATACATATATATATATATATGTATATATATATATATATATGTATGTATTTATATATATCATTATATATATGTATGTGTATATATATGTATATCTATATGTACGTATATGTATATACATATATATATATATACATTTATATACATACATATATATATATATATATATATATATATATATATATATATATATATATAATAAAGTGTTCAGAGGTAAGGTTTAAAAATCCTTAGCTGTAAATGGTCCAGACTTGCTTCGGGATTTTCCCATCTTCAGTGGTGTGTCCTGTGCGAGTATGTGTTCTACGTTCCTATGTTGAAACAGAATCCACTATCAGGAGCTATGCCTTGTGGGTAAAATATGTTATAAGGGCTGCTGGAGGCCTCGTTTTGAGTGGGAGAAAGTCCAGTTGGGTATCAGGTCATTGGTCAAGCTGCATCAGTTGGTCTTGGAGAGGGTAGAGTGTGTCAGCGTACGAGGGGAGTAATGCGGAGTTGGATTTTTTTGTACGTTAGGGATAGTTTAAATGTCGGAGTGGTGAGGTCAAGGATCTACATAGGTATCAGCCTTATAAGCTATCAAAAATGTGTTGGGTATGATTTGGACAAGAGGTATAACTGGCTAAGGTGTATTTTTCTTATGGGTGTGGGTAACTTTGAAGCTCCCATTATTGAATGTATCTTAGATGTGGGTGTGAGGATATTGTTTGTAGGAGTTTTGTGCATTAGAGTTCTGTGTGATGAGGGTTGTTAAATTTATAGTTGAGAATGTAGGGTTTTGAGTTTGTTGATCCACATATCTTTGTGTTTCTCTAGAACTTTAGTCATGTCAACTGGAGTAGTTTTTTCTATTTTTTTCTACGATGGTAAAGTTAGCGTCCGTGGTAAAACTGTGGCCTGGTGTTCGAAAGTGCAGTTCCATGGGAAGTTGGCGACGATATTTTTGTGACTAAATCCTATGTCTGTAATTGTTAAGTCTAATATTAAAGTGCCACTTGGACTTGCTTATGTATTGTAACTTACATCTATTGCACTCTAGAAGGTATATAATGTTCTTACTATGGCAGTTGGTGTTGTGATATATGTGGTAACTCTCTTTTTTGGTGGTGGTTATGAATGTGTTGGTGTACTTAAGGTAATTTCGACACAGACTATTTCTTATGTCACAAGGTTTGCTGAATTTACTGGTTCTAAGAATATTTTTGAGTACGAGTTTATTGTTAATGATATTATTACTGCTAATCATGTCTCTGATGCTTTGGGGCCTGCAGTAAGCAATGATACATGGGTCTGTGAATTTCTCTTAGATCTGTTTTAATTGTGAGGATGTTCCATTTCTTATTGATAATGTGTTGTTATTGTGGGAAAGTATAAGGGTTTCATCCCGGGGTATTCTAGTTGCTTTTTTAATTTGGTTTTTAGTGTCTTTAAGTGGATAGCCTCATTGGGTGAAGTATTGTATTAGGTTATGTTGGTGTCTGTTAAGCTCACTATTTGTAGAGCAGATTCTTCTAATTCTAAGGGCTTGTGAAAATGGTAGGCTTCTTTTTAGGTGTTGGGGATGGGCTGATTTAGAGTGGAGGTAAATGTGGGTGTCCGTGGGTTTAGTGTAGAGGGTAGTTCGGAGGTTACTGTTGTTGTCTATGTAAATGCGGGTGTTTAGGGAGGCTATGGAGTCAGTGGATGTCATAAAATCAAACTTAATAGTCATGTGCAGAGTTTATATGTGTAAAGAAATTTTTTAGTTTGGCTTTTTTGCCTGTATATATGAGAAAAATGTTGTCTATATATCTACCATAAAAAATGCAATTGTTATATATCTCTAGGTAAATGTAGGTTTCTTCAAATTAACCCATGAAGATATTGGCATAGGATGGGAACGCTACTGTGCCCATGGCGCAGCTTCTCACCTGGAAGAAGTGTCTATTGTTAAAGTTGAAGCTATTTAGAGTTAGAATGTGGTGCATAAGGGTAGTAATTGTTATTGTGCTGGGTTCTTTAGTAGTTCTATTGTTTAAGGCTTCTGTAAGTGCTAGGATACCTTAATCATATTTTATGTTGGAGTATAGAGATCTAACATCCATACTAACTAGAAGTGCTTTATCTGGGATTGTTGTAATGTATTTGATTTTGTTTAGGAGGTCTGTGGTGTCACAGATATATGATTTAATTTACGTTGCCAAGGTTTGGATGTAATAATCTACAAATTTGGATAGTTTGGTAGTGTGGCAGTTCGTCGAGGACTTGACTGGCCTACCTGGGTCATTTGGTTTGTGGATTTTGGGAATAAATAGAACCTAACGTGTTTTGTGTAAGTTGGTTTAAGTATATTTTGTGTCCTTTTATCTATCAAGTTACTGTTGTATAATTCTGTTAGGGATAGGGTAATTGTATTTGTGTATTTGTTGAGGGAGTCTTCAGGGAGTTCTCTATGAAATTCTGTGTTGCTTGATTGTGAGTTTGCTTCTATGAGGTATTCATCTAGACCCCTGCTGATTATGGCTACACCCTTATCTGCTGCTGTGATTATCAAGTTAGTATCGTTTTTTGGTTTATTAAGGGCCTTCTGCTCTTTAGTAGTAAGGTTATAATGTGATACGGATTGTGGAATGTTGTTGTTGATGTAAGTTTTTATGTATATACATATATATATATATATGTATATATATATACATATATGTATATAAATATGTATACATATGTATAAATATACAGGTATACATATATACATGTATATACATGTATATATATGGATACATATATATATACATATATATACATACATATATATATATATATATATATACATATGTAAACGTACATGTATATACATATGTACACGTACATATAGATACATATGTAAACATACATATATATATATAAAGACATGTATACATACATAAATATTTATACACATGTATACATACATACATACATATGCATATGTATACATACATATATATATATATATACATATGTATACATACATATATA
>OY735225.1:52099324-52104324 GCA_963457665.1 Thysanoteuthis rhombus | reverse complement strand
ATGTATATATATATACATATGTGTGTGTGTGTGTGATTATATGTATATATATATACGTATATGTGTGTGTGTGATTATATGTATATATATATATACGTATATGTGTGTGTGATTATATGTATATATATATATACGTATATGTGTGTGTGTGATTATATGTATATATATATATACGTATATGTGTGTGTGTGATTATATGTATATATATATACGTATATGTGTGTGTGTGTGATTATATGTAATTATATACGTATATGTGTGTGTGTGTGATTATATGTATACATATACGTATATGTGTGTGTGTGTGATTATATATATATATATACGTATATGTGTGTGATTATATGTATATATATATATATATATATATGCGTATAAGTGTGTGATTATATGTTATATATATATATATATATGCGTATATGTGTGTGATTATATATATATATATATATATATATATATATATATATATATATACGTATATGTCTGTGATTATGTGTGCATATATATATATACGTATATGTCTGTGATTATGTGTGCATATATATATATAGGTATATGTGTGTGTGATTATATGTGTGTATATATATATATATATACATATATGTGTGTGTATATATATATATATATACATATATGTGTCTGTGATTATGTGTGTGTATATATATTTATACGTATGTGTGTGTGATTATGTGTGCGTATATATATATACGTATATGGGTGTGTGTGATTATGTGTGTATATATATATACGTATGTGTGTGTGATTATATGTATATATATATGTATGTATATATATACTCATATGTGTGTATGATTATATGTATGTATATATATACTCATATGTGTGTATGATTATATGTATATATATATATACTTATATGTGTGTATGATCATATGTGTATATATATATATATATATATATATACTTATATGTGTGTGTGATTATATATATATATATATACTTATATGTGTGTGTGATTATATGTATATATATATATATACTTATGTGTGTGTGATTATATGTATATATATATATATATATATACTTATGTGTGTGTGATTATATGTATATATATATATATATATACTTATGTATGTGTGACTATATGTATATATATATATATATTTATGTGTGTGTGACTATATGTTATATATATATATATATTTATGTGTGTGTGATTATATGTATAGATATATATAACTTATATGTGGTGTGTGATTATATGTATATATATTTATATATATACTTATATGTGTGTGTGATTATATATATATATATATATATATATATATATATACTTATGTGTGTGTGATTATATGTATATATATATACGTATATGTGTGTGTGATTATATGTATATGTATATATATAATATAATATACGTATATGTGTGTGATTATATGTGTAATATATATATATATATATAGTATATATATATATATACGTACATGTGTGTGTGATTATATGTGTATATACATATACATGAATGTGTGTGTGATTATATGTGTATATATATATACATGAATGTGTGTGTGATTATATGTATATATATATATGTACATATATGTGTGTGTGATTATATGTAAATATATATATGTACATATATGTGTGTGTGATTATATGTATATATATATGTACATATATGTGTGTGTGATTATATGTAAATATATATATGTACATATACGTGTGTGTGATTATACATATATATATATGTACATATATGTGTGTGTGATTATATGTAAATATATATATGTACATATATGTGTGTGTGATTATATGTAAATATATATACTTACGTATGTGTGTGTGTGATTATATGTAAATATATATATCTACGTATATGTGCGTGTGATTATATATATATATATATATACGTATATGTGTGTGTGTGGATATATTTATATATATACGTAGATGTGTGTGATTATATATATATATATATGCGTATGTGTGTGTGTGTGTGATTATATGTATATATATATATGCGTTATGTGTGTGTGTGTGATTAATATGTGTATATATATATATATATATATACGTATATGTGTGTGATCATATGTATACATATATACGTATATGTGTGTGATTATGTGTATATATATACGTGTGTGTGTGTGATTATATGTGTATTTATATACGTGTGTGTGTGTGTGTGATTATATGTATATTTATATACGTGTGTGTGTGATTATATGTGTATTTATATACGTGTGTGTGTGTGATTATATGTGTATTTATATACGTGTGTGTGTGTGATTATATGTGTATTTATATACGTATGTGTGTGTGTGATTATATGTGTATTTATATAGGTGTGTGTGTGTGATTATATGTGTATATATATACGTATGTCTGTGTGTGATTATATGTGTATATATATACGTATATGTGTATATATATACGTATGTGTGTGTGTGATTATATGTGTGTATATATAAACACGTAATTGTGTGTGTGTCATTATATGTGTATATATATACGTGTGTGTGTGTGTGATTATATTTATATATATTATACGTATGTGTGAATGTGATTATATGTGTATATATATACGTATGTGTGAATGTGATTATATGTGTATATATATACGTATGTGTGAATGTGATTATATGTGTATATATTTACGTATGTGTGCGTGTGATTATATGTGTATATATATACGTGTGTGTGTGTGTGTGATTATATGTATACGTATATATATATATATATATATATATACGTGTATGTTTTGTGATTATATGTATACATATATATATATACGTATATTGTGTGTGATCATATGTATACATATATATATATACGTATGTGTGTGTGATCATATGTATACATATATATATATACGTACGTTGTGTGTGATTATATGTATACATATATATATATACGTACGTGTGTGTGATTATATGTATACATATATATATATATATGTATGTGTGTGTGTGATTATATGTATATATATATATATATATATGTATGTGTGTGTGTGATTATATGTATATATATATATATATATATGTATGTGTGTGCTGTGATTATATGTATACATATATATATATATATATATACGTATGTGTGTGTGATTATATGTATACATATATATATATATATACGTATGTGTGTGTGATTATATGTATACATATATATATATATACGTATGTGTGTGTGATTATATGTATACATATATATATATATACGTATGTGTGTGTGATTATATATATATATATATATATATATGCACGTATGTGTGTGTGATTATATGTATACATATATATATACGTATGTGTGTGTGTGATTATATGTATACATATATATATACGTATGTGTGTGTGTGATTATATGTATACATATATATATATATACGTATGTGTGTGTGGGATTATACGTATATATGTATATATATGTGTGTGTGTGTGTGATTGTACGTATATATATACGTATGTGTAAGTGTGATTGTACGTATATATACATACGTATGTGTGTGTGTGATTGTACATTTATGTATATACGTATGTGTGTGTGTGATATTACGTATATATGTATGTGTGTGTGTGATATTACGTATATATGTATGTGTGTGTTTGATTATACGTATATATATATGTATGTGTGTGCGGGATTATACGTATATCTATACGTGTGTGTGTGTGTGTGATTCTACGTATATATATACGTGTGTGTGTGTGTGACTATACGTATATATATACGTGTGTGTGTGTGTGATTATACGTATATATGTACGTGTGTGTGTGTAATTATACGTATATATGTACGTGTGTGTGTGTAATTATACGTGTATATATACGTGTGTGTGTGTGTGTGATTATACGTATATATGTACGTGTGTGTGTGTGTAATTATACGTATATATATACGTGTGTGTGCGTGTGATTATATGTGTATATATATACGTATGTCTGTGTGTGTGATTATATGTGTATATATATACGTATGTGTGTGCGTGATGTGTGTGATAATATGTGTATATATATACATATGTGTGTGCATGTGTGATAATATGTGTATATATATACATATGTGTGTGCATGTGTGATTATATGTGTATATATATACGTGTGTGTGCATGTGTGATTATATGTGTATATATATACGTATGTGTGTGTGTGATTATATGTGTATATATATACGTATGTGTGTGATTATATGTGTATATATATACTTATGTGTGTGTGTGATTATATGCGTAATTATATATACGTATGTGTGTGTGTATGTGATTATACGCGTATATATATATACGTGTGTGTGTGTGATTATATGCGTATATATATACGTATGAGTGTGTGTGTATGTGATTATACGCGTATATATATATACGTGTGTGTGTGTGATTATATTGCGTATATATATACGTATGTGTGTGTGTGTGTGTGATTATATGCGTATATATGTATACGTGTGTGTGTGTGTGTGTGATTATATGCGTATATGTATACGTATGTGTGTGTGTGTTGTGATTATATGCGTATATATATACGTATGTGTGTGTGTGTGATTATATGCGTATATATGTATACGTGTGTGTGTGTGTGTGATTATATGGCGTATATGTATACGTATGGTGTGTATGTGGTGTGATTATATGCGTATATATATACGTATGTGTGTGGTGTGTGATTATATGCGTATATATATACGTTGTGTGTGTGTGTGATTATATGTGTATATATATACGTCTGTGTGTGAGTGTGTGATTATATGTGTATATATATACGAGTGTGTACGTGTGATTATATGTGTATATATATACGTGTGTGTGCTAAGATTTTATGTATATATATATACGAGTGTGTGTGTGTGTGTGTGTTTTTATTTGTATATTATATACGTGTGTGTGTGTGTTTGTGTGTGTTATTTTATGTATACATACTATATATATACGTGTGTGTGTGTGTGTGATTATATGTATATATATACGTATGTGTGTGTGATTGTATGTATAACATATATATATATATACGTATGTGTGTGTGTGATTTTATGTA
>OY735225.1:52071386-52099124 GCA_963457665.1 Thysanoteuthis rhombus | reverse complement strand
TATTTTATTTTTGATGTTATTTGAGGGCAAAAAAATTAAAGTTAATTTTTGAAATAGACCGTTTCTTCTATATTTTTTGCAATGACGCACAAATTAATTTATAACTGTGCATACAGGGGTGCAGTGCTGCTGGTGCTTACCAGAGAGCCGCTCCGGCACCTCTGTGAAAAAAAGAGCCAAAATAAATGAACGAGACGAAACGCATTTCCAACCCACCCTAGTTGTCTCCCCCCCCCCAACATTACTCACTGACTGGGCAACTTCCTTACCCTATTCATGTGACATAGCCAGAAATGAATAAATATGTAATATCTATAAGCGAAAGCACACAGAAAGTTTATATGAGAGAGAGAGAGAGAGAGAGAGAGAGAGAGAGAGAGAGAGAGAGAGAGAGAGAGATAGGGGGGAGGGAATGACAAACAATTTGTCTGCTTCGGCTCCTTGAAAGTTGGCACTGCACCCCTGCCTATGTTGAAGTAGATATCTGCATATAAATGTACGTGCATATAAGCGCGCAAATACTTATACATGGATATTTACCTAAATAAACATGGTTAGGCTCTCAGGCAGGATTGAACTCACTTAGACTAGCTTCACAATACACACATGCACACTCACACACAATCAGCTCACTCCTAACAAACATGAATAACACAATCATAACACACACACATGCTTACACGTACACTGCACACAAATTCTTGTCCGCTCATAACACACACGACATGCATGACACTCGTTAACATATGACAAACAAAGTGAATACATAACACACGCACAGAACGTGCACACTCATAACTCATTCAAAACAAACTCACATATACACATGCTGGCTCTCTCACACTCAGGACGTACACACGTACACAAAAAGCACGTACATAGATACAGAGCACACAGAGACACTCTTTCTCTCTCTCACACACATGCACACTCGCGCGCAAATTATGTGAAAATGCAAATAATAACAATGTTAGTGCTGAGGTATTGTGAAAACTTGATCTTTGGGAAAACACACTAGATTCCACTCATGTGAAAACTGAACAAGTATAATTATAAAAATAAGTGAAATTAACCCCGATAGATGGAAAAAAATTGAGTCAATAACTTTCTGAGTTTTGTTGGTTATTTTTTAATTGATCTAAGTAAGTCATGTTCTTATGCTGGTTACGGCTCTAGTAGTCCCTGTTTGTGCTCCACAAATCACTTTACATAATCAGACCGTTTGCAAATTATGTGAAAAATATAGAGAGGCGACAAAAACCCGAAATGGTATCATTCACTTCACCCTCCTTTAATTTGTTTACTTAAGATAAATGTTACTCCAACCGACAATGAAATATATTCACATCCAAGCATAGTGATGCTAGTGACCCAGATTTTTTGCTTAAATGAATATCAATGTGAAAGAATGCTCATTAATACTTCTAAAACCTGTGAAAACGTGCTTCTGTCAGGGTGCAATGAGTAAATAGAGCCCTTACGCTGACTACGGGTTCAGTCATCCCTGCTTGAGCTCCGCCTATCACATTACTACTTACTTGACCTGTTTACAATCTATGTGCAATAGACTTGGAGGCGACAAGCATTCGACAAGTGTCACTAGTTCCAACCTGTGCTATTTTCTCAATAGCTGAAGGAAGATATGGATTTAAGCATTTCCCAAGGGCATTAGTGTGAAGTTTAAACTAACTGTCTCAGCCGGGGACTGAATTTGTCTGTCAAGTTCATTCTCCATGCTGTTACCTGCTCGGCCTTTATTAGGTTTATTCAAATTGATCAGGGAATTTTTACCTATTTCTACGTATCAACATGTGTAACGTATGACTAATTTTTTCAGCAATTTCTATACACGTATACTTGAGGAAATCCAAAATGAACGTACTAGAAAGGAGTGATTGGTTAATTAAATAATAAAAACTTACTTACATCGGAACAAGCTGTAATGCCTAACTCAACGTTTGAATACTAACTGTCTCAGGTTGGTTTCAGAACGTGTGTGTGTATATTTATACACACACGCACATGCACATACATATGTTTGTGTGCACGCGTGCGTGTGAGTATGGCATGCGTGTGTGTCTGCACTGGCGAGTCAAATTCTTTTTAATCATCAACAAAAGCCAAAAAGTTTGTTGTACTGTCATATCTTTTCAGATCAGTTGATTCATCAGTTGTAGGTGGTCCATTGTTAAATAGCCAATCCTGAAGTCTGTTCACGAGGTTGATTTTTCCTGAGAGTGTTTTTTGTGAGTATTTTCGTGAATAGTTTATATAGATTATAATGGAGCAGGATAGTAGTTACCAAGGTCTTCATTATATCTCTTTTCGTGCAGTAGGATCACTATTCATAGACCTATGTTCTGAGGCACTTTCGAGTCTACACACACACACACACACACGCGCGCGCGCGCACATATACACTTATATTTAATAAATGAATTTCACGAAAAGAGAACAGATGAGAAATCCTTTAATCTATTAAAATACGATGGTTGATTTTCGGTTAAATCACTTCTTTTTTGAAAACTTTTAACTTTACTCAGCACATTAAACAGTTCTGGTAAGCCTCAAATAGGCTCTATTCATATGTAAACATAGAGCTCATCCTTTGTGGGGTATTCGTTCACTCCAATGATGATCTGTTTTTTATTTCTATTTTCTATATTATACTAAAAATATGATTCATCCAACCAAATTTGGCATAATACATACTCAATGGACTCAAGGGAAAGTTTTAAAGTAAAATGTATACGACACCACGGGGCCAACTAGAGAATTCTATATTTGTTCCTACCAAGTAAGTTTTGTTTTCATTGTGTTCCTTTGTTATGTTTTTATTTTTATTTTTCCTTTTTCATTTGTTGTAAAATTTACGAAAAATCATATCCAATGTATAAATGAGTCTTTGTTTTGTTCATCTTAAATCAGTTTTTATGGCTTTCACTACTTGAATCGCTCAACTTATTCCGTAGTTCATCTGATGTTCTTGTGTTATTGCTATGTTATCAGAAAAGCTCAAATGATTCAAATATACTATGTTTACTCCCTTTATTCTTTTGTCAGTTTTCAGAAGGACAATTTCTGTCAATATCTTTGGCGAGAGATAGAATCCCTTTATCTTACTACTTTTCCAATCATTATCCTCTTGGTATCTGTATAAGTTTCAACTATTACTGCAACATTTCCATGCATATATTCTCAATAACTTTTATATACAATGCCCTGTTCTCTCGTTGAATTGAAGACTATCGAGTCAAATGCTATTTCATAAATTACATAAACACAACAAAGTGGTTTGTTGTATTCTGCTGGCTTTTCGATCAGCTGAATCATTGTATACAGATGGTCTATTGTTGATCAGCTACTCCTGAAGCATGCTTATTCACGTGGTTGATTTCCGAGAGAGTTAGCTGTAGGTTAAGTGAAATCTTCGGCTACAGTCTTATCTGCTATATGCTACCAAGCAAAACTCAATAGATTTTTGAGTTACGAATTCAGTAAAAGCACGAATTATTATCGCATCTTTTATAAAGGAAATGAAGTTCAAAATGTTTGAAAAGATCAAAAATCTATTGGAGAAATGTCAGGTGTCGGACTTCAAATCTCAATTTTAGAAGCTTAGACACTGTCAACTGAGAGAGGTGGGGGGTCGGTCACTGTCATGGAACATTCCATTCAATTCACCAACTCATTTTCCAACTTTTTAACCTTTGCTATTGCTTTGCACTGATGTGATATGGTGACTGTCGATGTCCTGAAGTCAGCGTTCGAAACGTTGTTCGTGTGTTCTGGGCCATTCGTCTCGATGATCCTTCATCATTATCAACGGGTTTGAGCCTCATTGGAATCCATATTTCCACGTAAACTTATTGAACGAACACTGAACAGGGTACACTTCAAATGCTTTGTAGATGTGAAAAGCAGATTGTCCTAATTTGAAATCGTAGTTGAAAATCAACCTTACTTCGAGGGTTGAAGTTAAGGACTGAAAAATAATACGGAATAATATCACTATTTACTCTGAATCTGCAAACAGATGCAATTAGTGAATCTTTACCTTTCAGCATTATTCTTTATGATGTAAAAACGGATTGGGATGGCTGAAAATCATTCGATTTCAACCACTTATTCTTCATGATTAAAATGTAAAAATACGAACCTGATTATTATTTATATTCTTCGCAACTTGTTGGGATCAAGAGACAGAAGGTCTCCTCAAATCTCCCGTGCTCTCTCTCTCAGTATTCTCGTTGACATCAAATTCTCCCTTGAATTTTTTTTTCGTTGAGTTTGAACATCAGTCGGTGGATCTCGCTAAGGATCAAGAGACAATAAGTTTTCTCAATATGTAAGGACTTCCTTCATAATTCTTTATCGTTTTAGCAAGACTTCCGAATCTTTCGAGGATTTCCATTTCTTCCAGTTTTTTTCCAAGGGGCTTTGGAACCTACAGAAAGGAAAGAGGGGGGTGGGGGGGCTAGAATCGGTGTTAGATGGGGTTATCGTTCTAGATTTTGAAGTTCCAGAGTATTTTACTCTTATTATTATCTCTGTGGAGAGTTTCTGGTTTGTGCTGACAACAGGGCCCCCGAGAGAAATTTCAAAAGACAGTGCTAGCTAAAACATCTCGAGCCATCTCGTTCTGTAAATGTTTTTTTTATTATATTCGCTCGCCAGAAAATGATAGTCAACTTATTATATCAATGAAAGCATCGTATTGACTTTCGAGCCACAACTCTATCCATGAAATTACTGGGTCCCTATGGCTCTTCAGCTCCAGTGCACTGCAACCCCCTCTTAGTGGTCCCTGCTGATATTATATATTTACATGGTCAGACCCAATATCCGGTGTTTCACTGTCCCCACTCTGTTATGTCTTCTGTTGTCATTACAAACATAGTACCCGTAAAAAATGACGGTATTTATTTATGTTATGTTAGGATCAATTGTGGATTGATGTAATACACTCTTCGGACATCAATTCCCCTCCATTTGGCCCTGTGTAATACTACGTTATGGATTAAACAAAAGCGAAAACAGACAGAAAAGCTGTTATCAGCCATAACTGTTCGACTTGTGTCTGCTATTTGGTTGGTCTGTTGCTAATATGTATCTCAATTTGATGCAATATTCAAGCTGAAAAGTTGACCTTACGGAAACTTGTCTTGCCTGCCAGAAGTCAGGTCGGACGTTCGAATCATGGCAGGCCATGATTAATCTTGTATGGATGTCTGCTTTAGAATGATAGAAACCAACAAACAAAAAAGTTACAACGGCTTTTATTTAATATGTTTATATTTACAAGTTGAGTTTTTGCATTAGTAGTATCTTGGTCTTCATTGGAGATCAAATGACTGCAAATCTCAATCATTCTGAACTCTCATACGTTCGATTTGCACGTGCTGTTCAAATTACCTAGTTGGATTGGACTTCGTATATGAAACTTGATGATCGATATTTCAGTAATATTCAATTGTTGTTGCTTTGGATCGTGTTAGCAGTTTTAATCACGTGATTATTTTGTCACCTGCTTTCATAAGGAAAGTGAATAACAATTAATTTATATAGGAATATCTCTTAGCAAAAGGTTTGAATAAGAAGGTTTCACTTCCGGATTGAACGGGAATCCTGTAACTTCTTTTCACCATAAAAATGGCAAAGTTACATGATTATGACCCCCTCACCCTCTGTATGTATGTGTGGAAACCGGTATTTGCTTTTACCTCTTCCTTGATAATCCAGTAAAAGCAAAACTTAAAACAAGGAAAACCTACATTTTGAGGAAGAAAGGAAAATCTAAATTTTGAAAGAGAAAGGAAAATCTATATTTTGAGAGGGATTGGAAAAGCTTCATTTTGTGAGAGAAATAACTGGAATGAAAGAAGTTAAAATGAAGCATTGGGTTACATCAGTCAAATTACTTGGATGAAGTATTGTCATTTAATACAATTTTTTGACTTGTACTTCTTTCATCTCAATTCCTGTTACTTGCTTTATTGCAACCCTCAGGTCATTTTTTTCTACGAGACTCGAATTCCCATCCAGTCTCCTTGCAAATGCACTTTTCAGTCTTAGCTATTTTACCAAATAGGACACGATAGCCAACTGAGGGTGCAAAATCGAATCTCACTGATGGTTTATTCTTTATTTCTGACCCATGTTGCTTGCAATGAAGATCTAAACGGCAACACATTGAGAAGAAAAGACTTGATAATGATGTGCACTGGATGTTCACAACTTTCGAATATCATCATCATCATCATCATCATCATCATCATCATCATCATCATCATCATCAATCTTTTAACGTCCGCCGTTGGACATAGACCTTCCCCAGGATTTGCCACACTTCTCTATCATGGGCGTCGCGGAGCCAGTACTTCCTGAACTTGTCTAGCTCGTCTCTCCATCTAATATTCTGCTGGCCTCGGTTGCGCATGTGATCTCGAGGGATCCATGTCGTGAATCGTGATGTCCATCGGTTGTCTGCCATTATTGCAACATGGCCAGCCCACCGCCATTTGAGATTTTTATAACACTTCGTAAATAGTAATCTTGGATCTCAGCTGTTGAATACGAAAAGTTTTTCTATCAGTACTTTATTTCTTATTCTTCCCTGATGTAGCTATGATGTTATGATGTCATAACTATATGACCAAGTTTCCCGTCTCATTGGTGGTCTCATGGAAAGGGGCAGCACAATAGAGAGTCCTATTATGAAAGTATGAGTAGCATTGAAAGGTTCAATCATTGATGATCTTCTTGGAGAAAAAACAATCGATTTGATGTAAAATAATGTGGACATAATTAGTCTATGAACTCGTATATATTTATATTAAAAAAGTGTAGTATAGTGCAGCACAAGGCCACTTGTGTGGGAAGATCGAAAAGGATGATGATGATGATTTTAATTTAGATGTCATCATATTGAATTAACTTGATGATGTTCATCGGAAGAAGTAAATATAACTACGAAAACAGAAAGACAAAAAACTACCTGCCTCACCAGCATACACATGTACAAATATAGGCTCACATGTATAAAAACGTACATTCACAAAAAATGTACATGCACATTTATACTAACACAACCAAACAAATGCCCATTTCTCTTCCTTCTCTTTCATAATTTCTATCATCTTCGCCGAAATTCAAAATTCTGGCGAGTTTCTTCTTCGGTAAATCTCTCTCAAACAATGTCGAAATATAATCCAGAATCATGCCTATGGTAAAACAGCTGACGAACTCCATTATAAAATAATGAATATGATTACAAACATGGATAGAACAGTAATTAAATAACATCCAAAAAGATCCGAAAATTAAATTTAAAAAATATTTATGGGATAGCGCACTGGAATAAAACTGGTCTGATTAAAAATAACTTGCGTGGCACCTGGTAGTGGATAGCTTGGGAATATATAAAATTTGACTAATAAAATTTCCCTTTTCAGCGGTAAAAAAGTGGGAAGTTTACATGACGTCAGTTAGAGGGGCTCCTTCCAGAGAAAATCTCTTCACTTCTGATTCCTTGGAAGGGGGAAAGTTTCCTTGAAAGGGGAAAGAAAGATATGCACAATGAACGGAATGTAAAGGCCCAGTTCAGCATCATAGTTGAATTGTAAATAGAATCCCATCTACAACCTTTACAAAATCTTTTCACTATACTTTTTACTTTAAAACCTTTTCCTGGATGCACGCCAAATTTGTATGGGCTACTCTCATGTTTAGGTGGCTTCTAAAGCGTGACCAGCAAACAGACTGACGGCGTAACACCTCTCACAGATACATGAATGAATCTGTCTATGTATCCATGTACTGCTTTGAGTGCGTGTGTGGGAAAGAGACAATTTCAATTCTAGTTCGAGGGGAGGAAGCACTTGTCGGAAATTTTAAAGAGGATGCAACGCAACAATTTTCAAGTTGCATCCTCTGTCGTCACATCTATGTCAAAGGAAGTTGTATTATGCTCTAATCACAAGATGCCTTGCTGCTGCTCTCTCCCCCATCTCTCTTAGACACACACGGACACACACACGCACACACACGTACACACACACACACGCGCATACAGATACACACACACGCACACGCGCACATGCATGCAATCTATCTAGCTTTGTAGTTTTTATTTAAAAATATATATACATTGTTTAATACCATTAAAAAAGAATTTATCTTGACAGTGTCAGTTTTGAGAAGGGAGATCAACATTCAAAGAGTTTTTTCGGATTCAATTCCATGTTGTTTGTGTTCTTCCCACAACGTTTCGGTCGATCCATTCTCCGGCCATTGTCAGGTTTAGTATCCGAATGTAATGGCAGTAAGTAGAGGAGTTTTGCTCTCTCGCGATAGCAGCAATGCTTAAAACATAGAATTCAGAGTCAAGGAAAGGAAAAAAAGACAACTGGATCCAACGTTGTATAATATATTTTTATGGTTTGCCTAAGTTACAAAGCATAACATTTTCCCCATGAATTATTGAGTCTTGTATCCTTATCCTTATTATTTTGAACACAGCGTTTCTCTGGTCATTCTAGGCAGTATGTCTCTTCCAGCATACTTTGAAATTTGCAGGGGAAATCTCTGTTGCTCGGATGTGCGAATTGTCTAACAGAAGTAGAGGTAAAAAAAGAAGAAAAAATGAGGGAATCTGTTCGAGGATTACTTGAGGAAGGTCGAAAAGCACATCAACGGAAACATGGCGACAAAAAATTAAGATTGTGCCACTAAGACAATATTTCCTCTCAGAATAATACCCGAAAGGTCAGAGAATGTAACAGTTGAATCATTATGATTGATTAGCAACAACAACAACAAGAAAAAAGATACTCGTTTGAATAATTCATGAATTTCATCTCCAAATTTCAGAAGAATTTTCAGAATGCTAGCGCAGCCGAAATAAAGTGGTAAAAATAATAATGATGAAGATGTTAGTCCGAATCATTCATGGAATGAGAATACGCCTTCCCAAATTTTCACAAATGCGATGAAAGTACGATCGAAACAATGTTGGCATGGTAACGTCACAATGATTCATAAACACACACACACACACACACACACATATATATATATATATATATATATATATATATATATATATATATATATATATATATATATATATATATATATTGCATTTTATTATATTCGTGAACTTTGTCAGTAAAGCAGAAGTCAGGTTTAACACATTGGAGAAGTACTGAATGTCATAAAAAAAATAATATTTCAATTAATAAGAAAAACCGTCTACTGCCTACTAATATTACTATATAACGTCAATGACTACTTGAAGTTCTATTACTAATACTACGACAAATTCCAAGCTTTCGACCGTCCACCTTCCTTCCCGACTCCACTTGACATCCTCTCAACATCCCCTCTTCACCTTCCTTACCTCCAGAGCACCACCCAAAATAAAAAGAGTCGGCTTTTATGAAAAATTGAGAGTGACCTAGAACTAGAGTCACGTGGTTGGGTAAGTAGGTTTTTTGAGATGGTGGTAGTTGTGCTTATGAGGGTTGGGAGAAGTGAACAGGGGAGATAACTGTCCTCTCTCATTTTACAGACTAAACATTTCCTGTTAGCCTCAAATGGAAAACACAAGAGAGCTCACAGGATTTTTAGGATGAAATTTTAGTCAATACATGAAAGAAGGACTCACTCAAGCACATATACAATGCTTCCTCGGAAACACATACCCACATACTTTTTTATTAGACACACACACACACACATACACACACACACACACACACACACACATATACATACATATATATATATATATATATATATATATATATATATATATATATATATATATATATATATATATATTATATATATATATATAGTGTAGGAAGCTTTACAGCTTTGAGCCCTAAACACTTAAAAACTTTTTAAAACATTTTTTGTACACTATAGTCACTTATTTTATATGTATATGTGTTGGAAAAAGCTTTTTCATTAACCCTTCCCCATTATCTTTGTTTCATTCAACGTCGTCTCATGAAAACGTCGTCAGGGAAAGAAAAAAGTTATAAATATTTGATTATATAACATATTGTGTGTAGAATTGCGAATTAGGAAATTTTTTCTGACTAGACATCTGTTTATGTAATCTATGTAATTGTCTTCAGTGTGTTTTTCTCCTGTTTTACATATACTTTCTGATTATAGTACAATGTGTAAAATTTCTCTTGATGGTATCATCAGTTGTTTACCATGTCACTGTTTCGGGGATTTCTAAGACAAAACAGTTATATTACCATGGCAGCCCAGCAGTGTTGATCAAACACCACCTCCCTTACAGCTATAACTTTAATATATAGCTTATGACGTACGAGTAGTTTGTTATTGTATGTAGGGTATAATCATAATGTATTGTATATGGATTTTATTTTATTCTACACACCATTCATTTTTTTGAAACAGGACTTACTTACGTAGGTTACCCCCCCCCCCAATGTATTTAGCGATGAGGAATCAGTAAGTATAACAACAGACGTGGCACGCTGTTGATGATGCTTCCATTGAGTGTTCATTAAATTTATTAAGTCCATTATGTCGATTTTAATCTCAGACTGCATCTACCATCTTTAAGAATATCAATTAAACAGAAAAAAATTCTTCGAGTTGATTTTATAACAAATATTTATCGAACAATATGATAATTTTCTCCAATTTTCTCCAATTTTCTCTGAAGTTATTTTTTCATACATACACACATATATATATATATATATATATATATATATATATATATATATACATACATATATAAATATACATATATATATACATATATATATATATATATATATATATATATATATATATATATATATAAATATATATATGTAGAGAGAGAGAGAGAGTGTGTGTGAGAGAGAGAAAAGAGCGAGAGAGAGAGAGTATATGTGGTACAAATTAGGCTAGCAGTATAACATACTATAATAATATATCAATGATATAAAGCCACTTCTGAAATGCAATGGATTTATTTCATAGAGTGCTCGATACATACAACATTTTACTCATGGAGTTGAGTTGTTTTAGAGTAGAGCTGAAAATAAATAGTAGATTGTGGATTCGCTGCATAAACTAGCTCATGTTTCTGCCCTCTTTGGGCCTCTTCAGGTGAATGATTGTCTATGTTTTTTTGGTCTATTCATTGGGAATTTGGTGAGAATGTTGTGAGTGTGGTAGTGGCTGGTGTGGGGATATTCATTTTGTCAAAGGGGTTTGAACTCCATATAGAGGGCAGAAACATGAGCTAGTTTGTGAAGCGAATCCACAATTTCTCTCTCTCTCCCTCTCTCTCTCTCTCTCTCTCTCTCTCTCTCTATATATATATATATATATATATATATATATATATATATATATATATATATAACAAAGAATGAAATTTGCCAACAGGTAGAGCATTGAGGACACAGCATCCTTCATCCCTTCCTGAATATTGCAAGGCTTTTAAAATTGAGCCATTATTTGGAGCAAATAGAGGCCGTCACAGACCGTTGCATTTAACCAAAAGGACCTGCTGCGATGAGAAACAGAAAAACAAACATAGCTACGGAGTGAAAGGATTCAGGAAAGCCCAAGTCAGCAATTGCTTCGAGGTAAAAGCAGTAATAATCGATAAAGGAAGGGAAAAATAATGAGAAATAGATAGAATTGAATGAAACCCCCAGGAATAGACGTTTTTATTATTTTGTTGTTCAATTCTTAAAGTCAGTTTATTTTTACAAACATATAATCGGAAAAATGAGGAAAATACGGCTCGATAATTATCAACCCTTTGCCCGTTATCTGATTCATTCGACGTCGCCACGTTACAACATCGTTGGAGTAAGAAAAGTTGTAGATATTAAATATAATAACATATGGTAAGTAGAATTGCGAATTAAGACATTTTTCGGGCTAGACATAAGTTAGTTTCGTAATTCCTATACTGCGACAAATTGAATAACCTCTATTTATATAATCATGTCTGTGGTGAAATCAGTCTCACTAAACATTGTTTTAATTCAAGTCGTGGTTTTCAAAAATCCAACAGAAACGTTAATGGAGAAGTTGGTGAACATTAAAAAGTATTCAAGTTTCCAGAATTTGCATACAGAGATTATTTCTCTGTGAGATAGGTAGATAGATAGATAGATAGATAGATACATAGATAGATAGATACATAAATAGATAGATGAGGGGATGTGAGAAAGAGAAGATGCATAGAAAAAAAAATTACAGAGAGAGAGAGAGAGAGAGAGAGAGAGGAGAAGGGAGAGGAGAAGGGAGAGATATGTGAGGAAGAGAAAGAGATGAGGAGAGACAGACAGATGTGGGAAAGACAAAAAAGTAAGAGGGAGAGGGGCAGAGGTTCTTATAGGTCTAGGTCATATGAGAATTATACTTCACAATGCCCCTTGCCCTGCCTCTATAAGCCACTGGAATAGGACCCCTCAAAATTGTAAGCCTATGCCAACTGGCCCGTATGCTCCCCCCTCCCAACTGACTGACATATTATTTTATCAACTGCAAATAGATCCATAGATTGGCAGAGAATAAAGATCCAGCTGTCTCCAACTTACAACTATGACAAAAATTCAAATTCAAATAATGAAACAATATAGCCTCGAATGAAGTCAAAAAACCAAGTACAAAGAAAAGTCTAAGGCTTAAAGGCATGAATTCAAAATGGCAAAAACAAAGGATGGAATTGTTTAATCCATCAGGGCCGAACCTTTTTTAGCATCTGTCATTTTCTCAAATGTTCATTGCATTCAGTGTTGCCAAATGCATTGTTATTTATAGCTAGAACAGTTTTTAAAATGGCCCAAATCGGCTTGATTTAAAAAAAAATTAGCTAAATTTATTGCCCAACATGTTTAAAGCCCTCTTATCAAATGAGATAAGTATATACTTAGACTTCAGAACAAATTATTAGATTGTAGATTTACTTTCATAACACCTACCAAATTTGATTAGCTATCGTTGATTTTTATCGTCTAAATTGGAAAAGTCAACCAGATCAAGCCGAAAAATAGCTAATTTGGCAACCTGTTCTGCGCCTGTCGTAGAGCAATATCTATTTACTAAGCGTAGTAACAGTGATTATTGACAATTTTTTCCTCCACACACCGCTTCGACTGCTGGGAAGTAATTGATGCCTCCTCTTATGTTGAAACCATTTTGGTATTGAAAAGGTAGAACAATAAAATGTTCAATTTAGAAATTCACCAAAATTTTGAGTTTTAAATCAAGGGGAAATAATCCGAATCAAAGAGAAATAATTCAAAACAAGGGAAATAATTTCAGCAACAAAAAAAAAACTTCAATCAAGTTTTTAATTTTCTTATTAAGTATGACATTTCATAATAAAACCACTTGAATATCCACCAGAAATGTAACAAATTCAAATTTTCAAGTTTGGATATATAATTAGATCTTTTGAGGCTGATATTCACTACAAATTTCAGACTCTAATTTAGTAAGTTATTTCGTTTCGTTTTTTTGTACGACTCAGGCTTGAGAAATAGAATGCTTTTCGCTCTCCCGAAGAAGTCCAAATTACCCCTTTATATTAAAACTGTCCACTTTCAGAATTTCTGATCTGACACGGAGCCACAGTAATGGAGTACTCAGTGGGGATCAAACTTACTACCCATATGAAGGGGTCTGCAAAACGAGCTTGCAAACAATCCGGTTGGCGATGAAAATCACGCTGTGGTAGGCGATAACAATCACACTACAGCAATTTGTGGACACGAACTATTCCAGCTGGAGTTTGAACTCGGCTAGTCCAATCCATTTTCTCTGCCGTTAACCACTCACCATCCTGTTTGCCATCTGCACAAATAATAATTTGCAATGTGTAGATGTCTTCTGTCACGCTAAAGAACGTAATTGACGTAGTGAAATATAATTCCTTCGTGCTACTGACGTAATTAATGTTGAATTTGAAAAATGATATAGAAGTAGAAAAGATAATAAAAAATCGTACATGGTCAACAGAACGCTATTCTTCAATTTTTCTGCAATGCAAATTGTTCATAAAATGCAATGCTTATTTATATATTTCATACATGCTGTCTTTTTTGACGACATGGGTAAGCTAGTGAATGAATAAATATGAAGTAAGACGCATCCTCAACCAAGCACTTGGAATAAACCACTCTTCTTCTTCCATCGGTTAGATATGTGAACAGAAGTAGGGTACAACAGCCGAAACGTTGTGTTCTAAAGTTGAACCAAAATTTAGGCAACAGTTCGTAAAAATCTATACATAATTAAGATCACTCCTTTGAGAAAATTGAAAATGAAAAAGAGTTTGCAGTATTTGGTGAGAGTTCTGGCATACAGCCGACCCATTGAAAATTGCTTTGCTTTATGATTCGCCTTGCTCTACCCTCGCCCCAGCCCGTTTAAGGCCCTTGAAAACAGTTGATTAAGCAAGTTCTTCGAACTCTGAAATCTCCCCCCCCCCCAACATTCAACCGTATTCAGGCCCATTTCTCAAGAATATGAGGGATATATAAATAGAGATCGATAGAGAGAGAGAGAGAGAGAGAGAGAGAGAGAGAGAGAGGGAGAGAGCTTGGTATTTAGGGCAGTAGACCATGACCCAGCCCTGCCGACGACCAACAACCTGCGAAAGTGAAATGTGCCCATTTGCTTACAGCACGTTCAGTCAGTCTGCCGACAATATGACGAAAAAGTTCACGCGGAACAACGTACGTGTGTGTGAGTGTGTGTGTGTGTGTGTGTGTGTGTGTGTGTGTGTGTGTGTGTGTGTGTGTGTGTGTGTGTGTGTGTATGTGTTCAAGCACCTTAATTTGTATATCCAAATTCTGCAATTTTTGTACACACACACAGACACACATATATATATATATATATATATATATATATATATATATATATATATATATATAGTATATATATATATATATATATATATATATATATATATATATATACATATACATATATATACATATATATACTATATATATATATATATATATATATATATATATATATATATATATATATATACAAGCTGAGGTGCCCAACATACACTAGGGAAAAAGTAATGAATACTTGAGGGTCATGTAGTAAATTCTAACACATAGCCTCTCAAAGTTGGGATTGCAACCTTCCAGGTGGGTCGAAAATGCCAAAATTCATCTTGAATGAAAATGCTAAGCACTGGTGAAAATTGACAATGACATCATCAAAGGTGGGTAGGATTCCATAGATAGAAGGCGTACCAAAATCATCATTTTTTATGTGTGTGTGTGGGGGGGGGTGCCCTGCACCCTCTCTATTTGTACGCAATTTGCTTCCCTTATCATTTGGCCTGCATGTCCACTTTGTCAGCAGATAAGAAGTCTGCACCCCTCTCCCTTAAAATGATTTAGTACGCTTTTGGTAGGGAGGTGAGCAAAAGAGAGAGGCGACAAAGAATATATATATATATATATATATATATATATATATATATATATATATATATATAGAGAGAGAGAGAGAGAGAGAGAGAGAGAGAGAGAGAGAAAGAAAATATACATATATAATTATATACATATATTGAGAGAGAGATGGAGAGAGAGAGAGAGATTAAGAGAGAGAGAGAAAAAAAGAAAGAAAGAAAGAAAGAAAGGGCAAGTATAGAGAGAAAGAGTAAAGTGCCTAAAAAATTCATCCCATTCTAATCCTCACCGAGCAGGAAGCCGTGGGATAGAGTTGCCCTAGATACTTTCTGTGATTCCAGGGAGCAGGAGTTGAAAATAAATAGATATGAATAGACATAGATATGAACAAACCGAGATAGATAGATACACATGAATAGATAGATATAAACAGATAGATAAATAGATTGATATCGGGGGAAATCTTTGTTGTTTGATTGTTTGTATTATATCCTTCATTCTACCCCCCCCCATCCATGTAGATCTCTCACAGTTATCCCTGATATTACACATACCGTGACACAGTGATTCAAACTTGGTTCTCAATTAGTTTTCTTCATTTCCATGTTTCCCTTCCGTATGGCATAGCTGGTATTATGCTCTGATAATAAATATCACGCTTTGAACACATTGGCAAGGTCCTCTTCGATATGTTTCTATTCATATCAAATAATTTCCGACCAATCGTTATGCGTCGTTTTATTTCGTTTTCATGGTCTTTCTCTTACTTAATTACGTATTTTCGGTCAATGTATTCGCCAACCTCTCCTAGAGCCTAGTACTCTATTCTTATTACCTTTTGGAGACGTTATCATTGAACATTACTTTTGTCTTTGTTCTGTTCACCTTTATGTATACTTTTTTACTTTCCCTATATAGATCAATCAACATGTTTTGTAACTCTCACGATGCTTTTGACGTCATAGAAACGTTATCGGTGTATCTTGAGTGGTTCGACTACTCTCCGTCTATCTTTATTCCCATTCCTTCCCGCCCTGTTTAGGTGATATTGTATCCATCTCTTTTTTTTCTATCTTGTTTGTATCTTTATATGTATGCTATGGTAAGATTGTGAATCTAATGATTTCATGAAGTCCCTTGTGCATAGCTTCGCCGAATTGACGCGAAATTAGTGTCAACAATAATCTCGAAGTAGGTCGTGAAATTAAGTCTAATTTTCCCGAGTCACTTGAACTGCTGGGATGACATTATACATTTGGCTTAGCTAATAAAACTTGAGTAAAGTATCGCGAAATATTTTTTCCAAAAGTGCGTCGCCAATCAGAATGTTTGGAAGGCTCTGCTTTAGAATTCCGTTAACATTTCAGTAATTTCATGATATCCCTAGATTCACAATCAATGTAATAATAGTTAACAAACTTGTGATGCTGACCATTACTTCTGTAATGAGTTCGATCTTCAGTGGGTATCCAATTGGCATTGTGTCAAACTTATGTAAACTTAGTAAATATCAAGTATATTCTATTGCAGTATTCACAGTATATATATAGCTTAGAGGGAGAGAGAGAGAGAGAGGGAGAGAGAGAGAGGGAGAGAGGGGGAGAGTGAGACAATATCGTGTTACGTTGACGGGGGAGGTAGAGGAAAGAATGAGAGAGAAAGAGTTCTAAAATCAGAACGCTATTGTCTTGTGCTGATAGAGGAGGGGGTGTTACACACACACGCACGCGCACACACACACACACACACGGTGGGTAAGAGATATCAAAATATCATCATCATCATCATCATCATCATCATCATCATCATCATCATCATCATCATCATCATCATCATCATCATCATCATCATCATCATCATCGTTGTTCCTGTTATTGCTATTCATTTCTCATCCCCCTCCTTGTTCTCTTATAAATATTTTGGTGACAGGAAGCCGAGATACCAGGGTAGTATACTGTTATAGAAAGCACTGCTCCCTTTCCCGTATGTAGGATGAGGAGTTAGGAAGCTGCTGAGCTCATAAAAGGCATGTAGGATGTGATTTACAGTTAGTCACATGTCTCGAGCACAAGATGTTTATTATTTTTTGTACTCTATGGTTTGTTTTCACGCCAGCAATAGAAACTGGTGGCTTTCCCTGGGGATAAAATGACAGCAATCTCGTCAATACTTCAGCAATCTCCTTTGTATACTTGCTCATTTTTAGTTATGCTGTCGTCTGGATCATGCTTCTTCAACTTTTTCGATCGCAGCTCAATTTAATTTCCACACGATCCATCCACATTAGAAAACACGTTGCATTCAATGATACAGTTAAGGCATGAACTGAATACAACTAAAAAAAGGACCACTTCAGTTTTCTCGAAGTTCAAATGCAACCTGTGTTCGTTTCAAAGACGTAGATGTGAGGAACTTACTTGTTGTGCTGCACACGAATGAATCACATATTGCCTGCTACCCTCCCTCTCTATCAGTCCTTCTAGTCGAGAAGGAAGGGGTTTAAACAAGGCTGGGGATCAATGACAGCTTCGGACGAGTCACAGCTTAGTTACTCTCTCGCCCTTCACCCAAATATCAACACACACACACACACACACACACACACACACACACACACATATATATATATATTTATATATATATATATATATATATATATATATATATATATATTCCCTCACCTGAGATATACTTCAGGTCAGTAAGTAACAGTAAGTCTTCTTACATCTCTAGCACTTTTCTTGGTATCCTGCCATGGTTGGGGAAGTCCGAATCCTTCATCCAATCTTTAATTTCGACTCTTGTCTTTTTAATACGTCGATTATTATGGGCAAGACTCTTGGCATTCAGCAGCTTCCAAGCGGGGTCCTGGTACTGCCGTTTTCTTTTTTTTCCGGCTGGTTCAAGGACGTCCAATTTCTGAATTCCAGATAGAGAGGACAGCTTCTACTTTATGTTCACAACAACCAGATCATGTTCCCTTGTTGGTCTGGATCTCAAAGTCTCGGAGTATTCTAATTTTCGTAGACAAACTCATGGTGCAGATGGCCCAACAGTTGCCAACAGTTGGCAATCGTTAGCGTTCACTTCGGACTAATGACCTAGGGAGAGGCATGGGCCCTCTCTTCTACTCCCTACCTGTAGATAACTAGCAGAGCAGACTGGGATAGTGAGCCTTGGTTGGCAACCAGTCTAGGACACATACAACTCTGAATTCAAACTGGGCAAATCAAACCGATAATTGTGAGTGGCGAGCAACGGACAGAGTGAGGGACGTGTTCTCAAGACTCATGGTTAATGAGGCTTAGGCGAAGTTTCAACGGGTCTAGTAAGCCGGAAGTGGATTGTTACAAAATTCATAAAAGAAAAAGGACGGGCGAAATACCCTGACTGCCATCCTCACCCCCAGACGACACCTCAAGTTCTATATTCCGTGTTGTGACAGTCCTTGGGCACAGCTGGCGGTCAAGTGAGGGCAAGTCACCCAGAATTCCTTGTGCCTAAAAAATCCTTGTACCTATTTCAATGACGCCGTTGTCGGTAGCTGCTTTAACACTGCTCCAACCTCTGTTTCGATCTTCTCTCAAAAGTCTTTGCCATCGTTCCTGCTAGGCCAGTTATTATTCATGAGCTCTCAAACCGGGTATCCAATAGAAGTTTCTGTGGCTCGCAAAAATTGTAAAAACACTGAAATTTTCTGAATAACGAAAAGAAAATTTAATCGAGAATGATACGTTGATGTGTCTCTCTGAAAATATCGTTGAAAAAACCTAAACTCATCCATTGATGTACTTAATTGAAAAACGCTGACAAAGATTACGTGTATCTTGTCTGTTTTATGGTATCCATACATTTTACACTTTGTTCCTTATAACGGATAAACCAACACTGCTGGACAGGGTGGAAAGGTACAGTGGAAGAAAAAAGTTTGTATTATGGACACAATCATCGCTTTCAAAGTTTTTTGTATCTTTACCCTAAGGTTTATCCCAAGGCCAATGTGAACGTTTTCAACAAATTTTCGACGAAATTTCCTCTGCTTGTGTACAACAACGAGGTCTGGTTTCCGGCTTCTATAAACGGATCTGTTTGAGTTGAAAAGAAGTTGTATCCTATTTTCCCATTTGTCAAGGATGGTTTCATATTATTGCTTACTGAAGGTTATAGTGGATGTATTGCGCTAACACACACACACACACGCATATGTATACACACACACACACACACATACACACACACACACACACACACACACATATATATATATATATATATCGACTCTGTGACTCGGTAACAGGATAAACAGTATCTAAACAATAATAAAGAGTAGAGAACGGAAAATGATGGGATTGTCATGTCAGGCTCTTCTAATATTTCCGAACTGTATCTACTGGCGAGGCTCAAAATTGCTTAACTATTGCATGAGAACCGGAATGTCCGACACAATTTTGCCATATCTCATGGGGGATATGCAAAAAAGTTTCAAGTACGTCATATGATGAATATTTTTTTAATCTTTATATCTATTGTTCTGGATTACCGTTCACTGGAGATAAGTTCAGTCAGACGGCATTCGCAATTTTCATTCAAGAACGTTTGGTCTTTTAAGAGATATAATGTATTAAGATAGTTTTGTAAAACAACAATCGCAGTATTCATTCCAGGATATTTGGTCATTTAAGAGATACTATGTAACAAGATAGTTGAGTACGATAGTTTTCATTCAAAGACGTTTGGTTTTTAAGAGAGATAATGTATAAAGATAGTTCAGTAAAACGGCATTCGTAGTTTTCATTTCAAAACGTTTGGTATCGTAAGAGAAATAATGTATAAAGATAGTTAATAAAAGACGGCATTTGCAGTTTTCATTCAATGATGTTTGGTCTTTCAAGAGATATAATATATCAAAATAGTTCAGTAAGACCTCAATGGCAGTTTTCATTCAAGGACGTTTAGTATTTTTAGAGATATAAGGTACCAAGAGAGTTCTGTGAGACAGCGATCCAATTTTTCATCCAAGGACGTTTTTATTTTCAAAAGACCCAACGTCCTTGGATGGAGACTGAAATCTCTTGATCTCTCAAAACAGCAAATGTCATTGGATGGAAACTGAAAATTCTGTCAAACTGAACTGACTTTATACATCATATCTCTTACAATACCAAATGTACTTCAATGAGAACTGATTGGTGTCTCTCTTAACTATGTCGATAAATCATATTTTTCACAAGACCGAACCTCCTTGAATGAAAACTGCAATTGCTGTCTCACTGAATTTTCTTGATACAATAAATCTCTTAAAACAACAAACGTTCTTGACTGAAAACTGCGAATGCCAACTTATTGAACTATCTTTGCACATTATATCAATTATAATACCAAACGTCCTCAGATGGAAACTGCAAATGCTGTCTTACTGAACTATATTGAAAAATTATAGTCCTTTAAAGACCAAACGTCCTTGATGGAAAACTGCGATTGTTGTCTCACTGAACTTTCTTGATACATTATATCCCTTGAAATATCGAACATCCTCGAATAAAAACTCAAATTGCCGTCTAACTGTACTATCTTTGTAACATATTTCTCTTGAAAGAATAAATGTCATCGAATGAAAACTGCGAATACCATCTCATTAAACAATCTTTATACAATACACCTCTGAAAATACCAAACGTGAATGAGTCAACGAATGCTGTCTGATTGAACTATCACTATACACTATATCACGTATAAGACTAAATTTCCTTGAATGAAAACAGCAATTACTATCTTACTGAACCATCTTGATACGTTATACCCCTTAAAAGACCAAAGGTCCTTGAATTAAAACTTTGATTCCTCTCTCACTGAACTCAATGAAAGTTGTGACTGCTTTTACTTAACTATGTTGATATATTATATCTCTTGAAAGACCAAACATCTTCGAATGAAAACAGCGATTGTTCTCTTACTGACCTATCTTGATGCATTATATCTCTTAAAAAACAGAAGTCTTTGAAAGGAAACTGCTATTGCTGTCTCACTGCAAACAAAATTTATACATTATACCACTCAAATGACCAAATTTCCTCGAATGAAAACTGCAAACGCTGTCTCACTAAACAATTCATTATATGCCCTAAATGACCAAAACTCCTTGAATGGAAACTACACTTGCTGTCAATTTGAACTATCTTTATATACTATATCTGTTAAAACACTGAACGTCCTTGAATGAAAACTGTGATAGCTATCTTACTAAACTGACTTCATGTATTGCATCTCTTGAAACAATATATAATGTATAAAGAGAGTTCAGTAAGGCAACAATCAGGTTTTCATTCAAAGACGTTTAGTCTTTTAAGAGATATGAAATATCAAGAGAGTTCTGTAAGATAACAATCACAGTTATCATTCAAGGATAATCGGTCTTTCAAGAGATATAATGTATAAAAAAAAAGTATCATAAGACGGCATTTGCAGTTTTTATTGAAGGACGTTCGGTATCATTAAAGATATAATGTATAGAGCTATTTCAGTAAGACGGCATTTACAGTTTCCTTTTAAGGGCGTTTGGTCTTCTAAGAGACATATTGTATGAAGAGAATTCAGTAAGGCAGTAATCACAGGTTCAGGGACATTTGGTATTTTAAGAGATATGATGTATCAAGATAGTTCAGTAAGAAAGCAACTGAAGTTTTCATTCGAGGACATTTTGTCTTTCAAGAGATATAATGTTTCAAAATAGTTCAATACGATAGCATAGACAGTTTTCATTCAAAGACGTTTGGCCTTATGAGAGATATAATGTATGGAGATTGTTTAGTAAAATAGCAATTAAAGTTTTAATTCAAGAACGTTTGGTCATTCAAGAGATATAATGTATCAAATTAGTTCAGTAAGACAACAATCACCATTTTCATCCAAGTAGCTTTGGAATTTTAAATAGTCTATCAAGATAGTTCAGTGAGACGGTAATTGGAGTTTTTATTCAAGGACACTTTGTCTTTCAAGATACATTGTGTATCAAGATAATTCAGTTAAACAGCAATTTCAGTTTTAATTCGAGGATTTTTTGTTTTTTAAGAGATATGATTTATCAAGATAGTTCATTTACATAGCAATCGCAATTTTCATTAATAGAAGTTTTTTTTTTTCAAATCAGTACATTGTTCGTGTGAAAGGTCAAGCTAAAACTTATACGTTTTACACACACACATGCATAAACGCACATACACAAGCGAACCAACGCACCATTGCTTGCATTAATGCACACATACTAACACTAATATACACACCAAAACAGAAGCAAACACTTGCACATCGACACACACATAGATAAAGGGACACACATGTACATGACCACACAATAGGATTCATATTAGTTCATATGATGCCAAGTTATACGGTGTTTCCCATGTCTCATCGGAAATTTTATTTTTATATCCAGCTCCAAATTCGTCAGAATTTGAGCATTTAGAAGAAGAAACTGTGTGAGAAATGGGCTTTTTCACATCATGGTTCGAACGTGGACCTCTGATTCCGGTGAGAAATACATTCTTCTTGTATTTCTCAGATTTTACATCCACATGAATTCATTGGCTTGCATCTCTTACCCGACAATATAGACTGAAACCAGCGTTAAGTTTTTTAAAAAAAATCTGGATATTTACTTATATTTCCTACCCACCAATTTCAAACAATGAACTCTTTCGTTGAAACAATCTTTTTCTGGTTTCTTAAAAAAAGATATCCAATAGAATTTAGATATAGGAAGTCCACACTTTCTGGAAGTTTAATCCATGCCAGTTGGTCTGTTTTCCGAAAGAAGGCGGAAAGCGAAAATAACGTTTAGCTTTTGTTTTGCTATGTGCCATTTCCGAGGCAGTGCACACCCTCTTCCTCTGTTTTTTAGATCCAAGTGTCCTGTTGCTCCTACGAACATGACCTAAGATGACTCCGTAGACATAACATACTAACCATTTTCGGCCTCTATAGACATTCAAACTTGTATATTCTTTTTCAAGGGGATTAAATAGCCAACCATAAGTTCATAGATTCTACAAAACATTACTAAATATGACGGTAATCGGTAGAGAAATGGAGAAGAAGAAGAAATTTGGATAGAAGAAGGGGGTGTATCTATAAATATCGATAAGGGACGAATATCTATTAAAATAGATAGAGGAGAGGTGTATTTATAAATATAGATGAAATGTGTATTTATAAATGTATCTATTTTTACGAGAGGAGTATTTAAAATATATCTACAAGGAGCCAAGCACCTTCCCGGGTCCCTGAATCTCTGGCTGAGTCTACGGAATCATTTTATTACATTCTCAAATCGGATCCGTCGAGTGAGATTAGGTGCAATGAGCTTTCGATTTTAAAACTTATTGTTACAGTGTGATGGTAAAAATGTCTTGAAGCAAAAAAGCAACAATCACATATGTTAGGAGTTGCCAACAGTCTTCTCATGTATATCATTTGAGATTGAATTTTAGAGATCGATCTCAGTGCTAAGGTTGCCTAAAGTTCAAGAAACATCTCTCTTGTGCAGATGACTACACCACCAATATTTGCTTGATGAATTATATTAGATTTTTGGCTCGAAGAGTTTTAGGGAATGATAAAACAAGAACCAAGCAAAAAGGCAAATCTTATCAATGTTGATGGAAACGTGATATGCTAGATAGAGCACACACACACACGCACACACACACATTAGAGTGAAATGGCAATTTGAGAAGACGTTGTTATATACAAATGAGATTCCTTGTTTATTCTCATTTTTGTTAGGTCTTTGTTTCTTATCATTTTTGTCATTCTTTTAGTTTTCACATTGACCAGACAGGTTAAGAATATGAGTGTAAGTATTTGTTATTGTTTTATTAATTCGTACATATCCGGTTAAATTAGCAACATTACGTAACTGAGTTTTCAACGTTATTTACCAAAACTTGTACTGCGTGGTGTATCTGTAAGTAGATTATATCATATTACGCACCAATTCTTTTCACATTTATGTGTCTTATTAATTCTCGAAGTATTTTTAAGATATTAATTATGAATATAGATTATAAGATGACAAGGTAACAACATAAATATAATATAATAATGTAAGCGTATAATAATAATATAAGACAATCATAAGAACATATCTTTGAAGTAACGGTTAACAAGCTTGTGATGCTGACCATTAGTACTGAAATGAGTTCGATATTCATTGGGTGATCCACTATTGTGGGCATGTAGCAAACTTATCTAAACTTAGTGAATATCTATTATATTCTGCTTCAGTATTTACCATGCATATATAGGTACATCGCTATAGACTATTTCGCTTTAGCAAAAATCGGTTTTGTCGACAGCATGTCCGTCTAATTTCACAAACATCTAATTGAACTTTTATCAAAACTGACTTATCTAATTGTTGTTTTGTATAAAAATTCCGTTCATATTTAATTAATCTCCTGTGTGCCTTCTTAATTATTTCTTTGTAAGTGTGTGTGTGTGTGTGTGTGTGTGTGTGTGTGTGTGTGTGTGCACGTGCACGTGTGGGTCATGCATTCAATTAGCCAATAAAGATTTAGACTTAATTCGAATTGGTGTTGCTGAGCTGGTCATTTTTTTGAACCAGAGTTGCCAAAAAATAAATTACACTGGGGGGAGGGGTCCCTTATTTACCAGTCGGTGATGCAGCCAGCTTAGTGATATCTACTAATAACAGTTGAAATGGTCAACATCAAAAGTGTGTTAAGCATTACTTTATTGCTTGTGAAATTATGGATTTCATGAAATTACTGAGGAGATGATCGTAAGATTCTTCGGGGATTTCACAAAATCCGTATTATCACAATCAGAATGTAACGTATAGATACAAACACATACACGCACACACATGTTATCCCGAGAACCAGCTGTTTGGCCTTAATGCAATCAATCAGAAAGGATACTTACTACACTGATGTACTTACTGTGAAAACACACTCTTTGCAGGGTTTACTCAGTGGATAGACGTCATTGAGTTGGGCTTGTGTACTGTGTGACTATTGCATTCATAATGACCAAACGAGTCATTCATCATGCCCAGTGCAGGGTCTTTTGGCAAAACATCTCATCATCAAGGTCTGTCAAATCCCCCATTCAGATTTTACCCTTTTTTTTGGTTTTCTCCAAAGAGTTTTCAGAGCGTGGATGAGATTAAGCAAGGTTGCTGAAAGTGCGTGAGATCCCATGAAGAGAACTTAGTAACAGAATAAGGTGCCATTATTCAAGATAGGCTGGATAATTTGCAGACAAAACTCGAATATGTTCAATATTCGAGTTTTGTCAGCAAATTAAGAGAAGTTCGCAAATCAGTTTTGAAAGACATCTTTGCTGAGTTTGATCCTCACATAAATCTCTCTTATTGTGGCCTTGTACCAGACTAAGCAAAGCTTAGTAAGTATCAGTAAACAGCGCCACTGGTGCTCTTGAAGGCAAACAAAGAGTAGGGGTAATTGGAAGACGATGTATGGTGAAAGGGGCTAGGGACAAAGAACTCAAGTCATATCAGGCCAATTTGTCCCCAAAAGCATTTTAAAATCATTCATATACTTTTAGATACCTTTTAATACAATTATATGTTAGGTTATAAAATGATTGCTTCAATTGAAAAGAAAATATTGAAACGTAATTTTTAATGTATAATTTTTGACATTTTACAGGGGACGCTAACGAGATAAATATTTAAAAAGGAGTGCGGGGCTCTGATGAAATAAATGCTCTAAAAAGTGATAGGGATCTGATGAAATAAAAGCTCTAGAAATGAGACTCGGGTAGTCGGGAAGGGTTTTAGAAACACTGGTATAAATGCACAAACACTGATTTTGAAGACAATGACACCTCATTTCTACAAGTTTCAACCGGAAACACTGAAAATGACATGTACACATACTACGATCACTATAACTAGTACTACATTAGGAAAAAAAAACAAAACAAAACTGTACCAGTAAAAATATCAGCTGCACAAATGGAATGCAATTACTGTAACATTCCTTCTCAAGTTGTGTCAAATTTGCTTGAACAGTTTTTATCACGCTTATGGAAATCTTCACAACTTTTACAATACTTGAATGACTGTTACAAGACTAGAAAATCTGTACACCAACTAAAAATGAATAAAAATCAGTTTATAGATAGTTACGATTCAATTTTTACTTTACCGAGTTAGTTTTTCAATTTTCGATATATCAGACAATCATTTCTTCATGAATATTGAATTCCTGGATCCGCCCCAAAATGCAATCAATTTTATATCATGACTCACCCTTCTATAGAATTTAATTGGGATTCATTGACAGCTTTTGGGGATATTATGTGGAAAGACTAAGAAATCTTTGATATATTGCGTGTTCTGGACATATAGCTACGATGTAGGGGATGTAACTTGGATCTGCCCCGATAAACTGTCAGATATACATCCACCTGGCAATAATCTTGAATTCATGTGGGAAAACGACATTGTAGTGGTTACATTCAAACAAAAAAAGAAAAACATACGCAAGATTTTACCAATCTTTTTCTCAGATGCGTAACTTGAGATTTGGGGACTTTGAGAGCCCGGTGAGCTTGGGTCTTTTGAAGCGCTCTTTCCAAAATTTACTGGGATTTATCAATAGAAATGCAGTTGGTGAACTACTATTCATAAAACTTTCGGGAACCTCCCCTCTATTTGGGGCCTAGGGGCGTTTTCGAATAGCAGGCTCCCACGCCTTGCTTTCTTTCCCTACACGCAGCGCTTATCGTTTCATGTTTTGAAATAAAGAGTCTCTCGGTTGCTACAGAGAATAAACGAGAGCTCTTTGTATTTATCAACACGTTGTACTTGCATTGTTATTCCGATAAGGGTATAAAAAAGGGTTACTTGGCGGTTTACAATCCTTTCCTCAGTTGCTGTACCAATACTCCAGGAAAAGATTTGTAATGACTTTCTCACTTCACCATAAGAAATCATCCTTCAGCAACTGTCTTTCTACTCAACAATTATCACATTTATTCTGTGAAACCAAAGTTAACACCCGAAAGATGACGAGTATTTTTGCACCCCCCGCAAAAACCGATCTACTCACAAATGGTATCATATGATTAAAAAAATGGAGGTACATTAGTGAACTAAACAAAGTAGTTTTTTAGACCGATTTCAAAACCGGTCTAATGGTGCCACGTTTAGTGTTTTCTAGTGGAAATGCCGACGAGAGTAGGGAATGCTGGGGTAGGGGAAGGGCTAGGTAGGACTTCATTTGACACCTGTTTGTCCCACTTTCTCTGC